>CM059201.1:23029865-23234388 GCA_030323885.1 Branchipolynoe longqiensis | reverse complement strand
CGTGCATAACGCGCCCCCAGCGTGTGTCGCCGTTTCCCTAATTATCGCCCAAAATCACCACACGTTGACGGGTCGCCCGCGAGAAGCGTCGTAGTGTGACTGCACCATTACGCCGTGTCGGCAGCATAGGCCATATTCACGGCAAGAAATGTTTGTTTTTATTCAAACCATCGCTTTTACATGTAGGGTTCATTAAAAGCTGGCATGCTACTTATCTTACTTTAGTCGCCGACCGCTGACCTTCAGGCTCCGATTAGTCGGGAGGGGACTGTATAGTGCAGTGTGAGTCCTCCGGGAGGGTTGGTTGGTGGAGTTTTATGTCCTGGAAACATCTAAGGTCATATCAGGACGGGTACCGACTGGTGACAGTGCGGACTCAGGGTGACTTTATAGTGTTGCCTTGCTGGGAGACCAGGCGACCATCACCATGTATATGTCAATGGACACTCATGAATTTTGTAAACTCACAATCATAATAGTTTCTGGTCATGCTAAATAACATTCTAAGTGATAGTATTATTCACTGATGAAATTTGTTTAAAAACCTCTATAAGGTGGTACAAACCAGCTGCCCTCAAAAAGGCTCAAATGTTTTCTTGATTTACTTTAGTAAATGTACCACAAGGAACATCCTGCAGGTATGAGTCGCAACAATAGGGGACTACTGTACCTGAGATCTAGATTAGGCTTAATACACATTTCTAAGTTAGGTTCAATGATAGATTTTTGTTTGTTTGTTTTACGTCCTCGCAACATCTAAGGTCATATCAGGACAGTTACCGACTTGCGGCAGTGCACACTCATGGCGACCCAAAGTGCTCTCCCACTGAGAGACCAATCCGTCAGCACCATGACCCGACATCCCACATAGTGACATTATAGGTTTAAAGATGGGTGATTGAACAGTTATTGCTGATCGCACTCAACTAGCCCACGTGATAAAATATAATATGAACGGTGGGCGAGGAGGGACGAATTGTGAGCAGGGTGGTTCTGACATTGGGGTTGGGATTTAGCGGAAGGTGACATTGGAGATGGGGGGGGGGGGGGGGGGGGTACCTTTTTAGCACTTAGGGGAACAATTGTTTCTCACAAAGTAACATCCCCTTAACCCAAAGGTTTAGCAGATAGCAACATAGGAAATGGCCAGTGCTGGGGGACCTTATCAGGACTTAGTTTTTCCTGCGGAATGTCACGTGGCCAGCTAGTGACCAAATATGGTCAAGTCATTTTCTTTAGTTGGTTTGTTTCTGTTTTACGCGCACTCATGGTGACTTCATAGTGTGGTCCCACTGGGAAACCTTTGTAAATTTACAGTAAAATATTTGTGTAGTTTGAACCGACATTCGTATCGCCACTGACAAACTAGTGTGTGACTGAGCTGCCCTTTGCAAATCTACTGTCAAATTAGTGTGTAGTATGAGTTGACCTTTAGAACGCTACCGTCAAATTAGTGTGTAGCATGAGCCAAACTTTGCAAATCTACTTTCAAACTAGTGGTGTAGCATGAGTCCACCTTTGTACGGCTACTATAATGTAATACCACCGTCAAATTAGTGTGTAGCATAGGCCAACCGTTACAAACCTACAGTCAAATTAGTGTGTAATATGAGTCGACCATTAGCTACCACCAAAGTAGTTTACAGCATGAGTCGACCTTTGTAATGCCACCATCAAATGAGTGTGTTGCATGAGCCAACCTTTGCAAATATACAGTCAAATTAGTGTGTAACATGAGTCGACCTTTAGCTACCATCAAAATACTTTACAGCATGAGTAGATCTTTGTACTGCCACCGTCAAATTAGTCTATACATAAGCCAACCTTTGTAAAGATACCATCAAATTAGTGTGTAGTATGAGCCAACCTTTGTAATGCTACCGTCAAATTAGTGTATACATAAGCCAACCTTTGTAATGCCACTGTCAAATTAGTGTATACATAAGCGAACCTTTGTAAAGATAACATCAAATTAGTGTGTAGTATGAGCCGACCTTTGTAATGCCACCGTCAAATTAGTGTATACATAAGCCAACCTTTGTAATGCCACTGTCAAATTAGTGTATACATAAGCGAACCTTTGTAAAGATACCATAAAATTAGTGTGTAGTATGAGCCGACCTTTGTAATGCCACCGTCAAATTAATGTGTAGCATGGGCCGACCTTTACAAAACTACCAACCGACCAGTTGTTGGGAACCGCGCGCACCCAGTTCTCCCAATTCGATCAGCCACCAACAAAACGTCCATTACATATATCAGAACTGTGAGGGAGTGATCCCATTGCTCATTATTGACTACACCCTCACTGACTACTTCTTCCACACCTACTCTCGGAGGCGACCCTTACTCCTTCACCTCCAACCTCCACCTTCACCCACCCACCCACCCAACCGCCTACTCACCGGTCCCCCCCTCCGCTACCATCCACCCTGTGCACACCATTGCGCCCGCTCGCCCGAACCCAGCACTACGTTATCATTAGTACCTGGAGGAAATGTCACAACCACAGACATTTGTGGGGGGCAAGCACCACTCCACGGTCCTCTAACGATGTGTTGCCGAATGGCGCCGAGTGGCGCCGAGTGGTGCCGAGTTGAGCCCCAGTGTCCCCGAATAAGGTGTTCGCACCCATGACCCATATCCCACCCACCGACAGTTGGTTTTACTACTTGAACAACAATCAGACATGCTCACCACAGTTAAAGGGGTTATAGTATCAGAGTATGAAATAAATATAGCTCTAGTCTTAACTCAGGACGATATACAGTCAGATATACATATTGAACACATCCTCATCAGGAGACATTGCATTGGTCACAAAAATAATATTTGGCATGAGATTTAAACAAGAAAGTGTCGGTTCTTTTTTTATAATAATGCCCCCGGGGTGTTCTTGGTCTGAGGACAGGTGATCGGAGCCCAGCCTGGAGTGGGCGTCGAGTGGGCGTTGGTTGACGCCCTAGGAACTCGAGGGCGCCGTTTGGGATGAGTGGCTGTGGGTGGCTTGTGTGAATTTGTTGGCGGTTGTTCTTGTTATAATCAATAAGCTTAGTTTATATGGGGGGGGGGGGGGGGGGGGGGGGGTGAAGCTGTGTCGGGTCCAACTGCACTTCATTAATAAGTAGCAATAGTAGCACAATTACACAGTGTCTGTGCTCATGCAGACAATCAGATTCATGAAACAATTTTCGTGATTATTACTTTAGTAATACGGTGGTAGAGCGTCTGCTTTCGTCTACTAAAGGTCGTGGGTACGATCCTCAGTGGAGTGAAACAAAATATGCATAAAATTGTGAATATGTTGCTACCTTGGACTTTGCTTGGCATTACTGTCATTTTATGTCGTATGAACTTGCTTGCCAACCATTTGTATCAACTTGCTTGCGACAGTGCGACTTCATGGTGGATTTTAGTGCTGCCCCATTCAGGTACCATGTCTCAGACACATTGATGTAATACTCCACTCAGCCGCATTATCCTGACAATGAATAATCCAACCCCTATGTCTAATCCTATAAGTGTCAATTGTTGAAGTCTCTGGTTTAACTCGACAGGGGATCGACCCCACTACCTGTCCCATGGGAAGTGGACAATTGAACTTATATAGTGACCTAGTTCAGTCATTGACACTAAACAAGGGCAATGATTGGCTGATTCAATATCAGGATAATATAACAGTGCGAAGTTCAGTAGCGGGATACGTTCATTTGCATATTAGGACTGCAACAAGCAAACATGGCGGACATGAAAAGAACAAGTTTGATATATTGAGGTTGTTCGTACTAGAAACATCTAATGACCTTATCAGAACCGGGATTGACTGGTGAGAAATACAGGTGTTCTCATGGTTTTTCTTTATTCAAAACGTCTATTTTATTCAAAATTAATAGAAATGCACAACCCTAACCATATAAATTTAATATAATCTATTCGGTGAATATGTTTTCTATATGTATACCAGAGGGTTTGTTTCTAGATGGTGTGGCTTTAGAGTTATTTCACTTTTTCTGTATGAAGATTGCTCATAGCCATTGAGTTTGCAGTGTGACAGTGTGTCGTCCTGCAGCCAAACACCGCGCGCACTGACCTAAATACCCATGCTGACGTCATATGAAATAGGTCTATATGAGTACATGTGTAATGTCCATATCGTTATTGTCTTTGCCAATCGTGCTAGCACCAGCCGTGCAGATGACGTTGGAGGAACCTGGAGACCAGTTTGATTGCGCTATCACCGCGTCCACAATCGTCCGCCCCGCGCCCCTTTCACCATTTCTACCCGGAATCTTCTTCTGTTTTCCTCCTGACCAGACGGGATGGCCGAATGAGTTGAGCGTCAGTCTCCCGTTTTGGTAGATCGTGGGATTAGAACCCATGGGTTCAAACCCTGGTCGAGTCAAACCAATGACTTAAAAACTGATACTTATCGCTTCCTAGCCAGGCGCTCAGCATTATTAGGATAAGGCAAGGACTGGTTAGCTCAGTGTCAGGATAATGTGACTGAGTGCGATATCAGGTCATGGTCATGGTGGCCTGGTCTCCCAGCGAGGCAGCACTATAAAGTCACCATGAGTGCGCGCTGTCACCAGTCGGTACCTGTCCTGATATGACCTTTGATGTTGCCAGGACATAAAACTCCACCAACCAACCCTCCCGGAGGAGTCACACTGCACTATACAGTCCCCTCCCGACTAATCGAAGCCTGAAGGTCAGCGGTCGGCGACTAAAGTAAGATAAGTAGCATGCCAGCTTTTAATGAACCCTACGGAGTGGGGTCTGATTTGCGAATTTCACCGTGCTTTGTTTCTGGGGGGGGGGGGGGTTCAACTCTGTGCGGTTTTGCTGAAAAAATAAAACAAACTCGGGATTGCCTGCTCAACCTCCCTGTTCACCAGTATCCTTATCATCAGGGGGAACCACTAATACCGTCAGCTCGCGGCTGTGCCGAGTTCCTAAGTCCCTGCCTCTATCAGGCCATCGCCTGTTGTGGAATGTTTCAGGAACAGTTCCCTCCGAAACCACCTGCCTCCATAGTCTTAACTCACCTCCACCCCCACGCCACGCAACGCCCCCCCCCCACCCCACCCCACCCCACCCCCACCTCCCCCACACCACGCACTCGCACGCTACTCCCGTCAGCCCGAGATTGTCCATCCGACTCATTCGTGTAACCATGGTAACAAACCTCAATTACCCACAGGTAATTTCTGGAGTCGCCCACGGGGAGTGGTTGGTTGGGTAGGATGGAGTTGTAACAGAAGGGGGAGGGGGAGGAGGAGGTGATGCGCGCATGGGCGGAAACAGGATGGTCAGTGTCCGCATGTTCGGGTATGTGTGCGCGTGCGCGCGTGTGAGGTGTAAGGACAATGTCGGTGTGTAAAGGCCCAGTCCCACCTTACCGGATTGGAGAAACGGACAGAAACCGGACACTGGCTGGTGAAATAAGGCAATGTATGGTTTATATATGGTTGGCATCCGGCGTGTCCGTTATCTGTCCGTTGGTATCCGGCAGTGTCCGGTACAAGTTTTGAACATGCACAAAACTTGTACCGGACACCGCCAGACTGAGATGTACGGATGGTGTCCAGTTTAAGTCTGTTTAGTCCATTTTGTCTGGTTCATGTCCGTTACTCATCCATTAGGTGTCCTGTTTGTATCCTGAAGAGTCCGTTGATGGTGCTGCGGGAATTCGGTCTGTCGGTTTTTGGCACATTCGTGAACAGTCCAGTTGGTGTCCGGTTGGTGTCCGGTCTGTCAATTAGACATTTGGTTGTCGTCCGGTTATCGTCCGGTTATCGTCCGGTGGCTATTCGTTAATGTACATTCCTTGTCCATTTATCATTTGTTTCGTCTGGTACATTTTGGTACATTTTGGTACATTTTGATACCGAACACCACCAGACTAGAAAATTCTTTGTCCGGTGGTGTTCGGTACTCAATCCGGTAAGGTGTGACCGGCACTTACTGCATAGGCATGTGTGTGAAAGGTGTAGTGTATGTACGTGTTTTGTGTGCGTATTAATGGATAGGGTGTCTGACTGGTTTCAAGGTCGCCTCAAAATGCACGATTTTTTTCTGACTTGGGAACACCGTTGCTTGGTAACTATTGTGAAAACCGGGACAGTTATTCATTTAGTGCTAGATGAAGGGGTTTGTTTGTTTATTTCTTCTGAGACTACTTTAGCCTTGAGTCAAAAAGATCTACGATCAGACGAAGTTCCCGGATGTAGTTGTCTTAGATACCGGAGATTGTATTTAATTTAATGTTTTTGGATTCAAATGGATGTATATCGAGTTAGAGCCTTTTCATTAAGGTTTCATTAATAACATTGTTACATGACTATGGGTAGCCGAGATAATAGTGACAAATATAATGTTGCTTCCTGAAAGAAGCAAACTATGTAGAAAGAGTCTTGTTCTCTGTTTTGTGTTCTTGGGTCACATGCATCTTAATATCAGTGTTATTTAATGGCCATATTTCTTCAATGCTGTTCCATAGTCAGTACCTGGTATATACCACACTGTCACATGTCATCGCTGACCTAGTATGTACCACACTGTCACATGTCACATGTGACCTAGTATATATCACACTCACATCTCAAATGCAACCTAGTATATACCACCCTGCTACATCTCACATGTGACCAAGTATATACAACACTGTCACATCTCACCCATGACTTAATATGTACCCCACTGTCACATTTCACACGTGACCTAGTATATACTACACTGTCACATCTCACATATTCCACACTGTCACATCTCACACATGATCTAGTATATACCCCACTGCTACATCTCACATGTGACCGAGTATATACCACACTGTCACTTCTCACACGTGACCTACTATATCATAGTATATACCACACTGTCACATCTCACACGTGACCTAGTATATATCACACTGTTCACCACAATCACATCCCCCGGGATATGCCTACACCACTTCCACACCACGCCTCCTGTGCACAATCAGGCCAGAACATATCTCTAACCTAATATAAGTCCGTCCGAGCATCCTCCGAGGATTCTGCCACTCACACTTCCATTTCTTCCCTGTTCACACTATCTCCTGTTCTGCTGCCTGGCCCCTGGCCCCTGACCCCTTTCGATGCACGAGTCCAACACATACCATCTATGTCCCTGAAACAATGCGGTGTCAAGTGTTGAGCGATTCTATTGAATTATCCTGTGTTATCAATGTGACCTGTATTGTCGACATGGAGTTCACAATCACTCACTCCTTGAAATATATCAGGTTAAAACCATAGTATATTCCACAAATAGCTCTTCGGTAATATCCACTACAAGAAGCTCATGAGATATGAAATATAATATTAAACCTGGACAAATAACATACAAATGGAATACAGTTTGGAGAGGATCAAGACTCAGGCTGGCATTCCAACGTACCTATATTTATCAAAGTTTAAAACCAGAGACTAAGTGACTAGACATGGCTGGATACCTTGCTGTCTGCAGCCCACCAGTCCGCTTCACCTACTTAATACCCCTGTCACACTACGACGTTTCTCTCCAACGCGCGTCGACGTGTGTCACTTTTTGGCGAAACGTCGGGAAACGTTAGGAGGACGTTATGAGGACGTCGGTACACGTCGGTACACTATCCTGGACATTGACAGTCGCCGGAGGACGTCGGAGAGCATAGCAGGTCACTAGATGTTTTTAGCATGTCAAAAAAAAAAAAGACCCACAACGTGCGTCAACGCGCGGGTTCCAATATTATGGTGACATCAGAAGGACGTCAACAGCGCTGGAATAACGTTATGCGAATGCTAGGCAGTCGCCACGCACGCGTGAGGGTCGTCTCCACACGTTGCGCCAAATGGTTGCTTTGTTGTTTTACATCCTACCAACATCTAAGGCCATATGAGCATCGCGCCAAGCTTCTTTTTTTTTTTTCCTCACTCGTCGACTAATGTTGGCCACGCGCGAATGCTGATGCCAATCTTTTTCCCCAAACCACCGAAAAGTTGGACGTGTCTCAACACGTAGAAGATATTTTGCGCGCTGACGCCGCACCGGCGAGAAGCATCATAGTGTGACAGGGCCATAGCATAGAGGCAAGTGTTACCTAAGCTGCTCAACCAATGCACACCAACCATACCCTCCATCACTCAATAAAAGTGATTTTATTAGGAATTATGCACATTCATAATAATATTTGCATAAATACATCCTTTTATACTACATATTAGCATTATACAAAACAACTTTGCTTACAAAAAGAAAGTTGCCTTAATAGTATATATAAATAAATAAATGAGCGTAATATATATATAAATAAATAAATGAGCCCGATCTCCACTAGATAAAGGATTCACCCAGTACTCGCAGTACACGGGTGAATACCAGCCCTATATAAAAACGGTTGAAAAAGTGGGTTAATGAAATGAGAGCCTAATTTCAAAATCTAAGAGGCAATATTTATTCTTTGTAGGTGTCTTCATATTTACCCGCTACTTTTGAGGTGAAAAATATAATAAAACATCTAGTTTAATAAGATTTAAAAGTGAAATCGATGGTGTTCTAGCACCGCTATCTTGTCTTTTTGCATTCTCGCCCATTTCACCAACTCTGTGCCTATATGGGTAGCCATTTGATACTGGAGCCACAGTTTCTAGTTCATGTTCCATACTAAACCTATTTTCGCCCGTATTTACACTACGTTCTCCTTCACCCGTGTACTACAAGTACCGGGTGAATATTTTATCTAGATCTCCACTAGCAAACTGATGCTGTAAATTTCCACATGGATGTACCACCTGAAATTTCTTAAAATATCTCAATATGTAGGCTAATTTTGAGAATATTTCAAATTGTTGAAGTTTAGAGTTATGAAACCATCAGCGCCCCATTCTCAGTCAGTCCTCTTACCGGTCACCTGGCTCCACCTCGAACCCTTCTCCAGGCATCATCTCCAGGGTGCCAGATTGAATTGCTCCCACACCCCCTTGCCACCCCCTCGCCCTCGCCTGCCTCTCACCCTGGAGGAGGTACCAATCTGCACCTGGTTCCCACCTGAGACCGGGCGTGGGCGGGTAGGGGTGGGGAAAGGTGGGAGGGGGATCTCGGACTTACCAACAAACACAGGAGCAGCACTTTCTCCTAGCGGTTGACTGGAGTAATTAGTACCCGACCAAAATGTTTAAAGACAAAATAAAAACGATTTAGATTCGACATTTTGTCTATTTGACCGTCCTCCTTAACAGGTAGATAATTAATTCAGATTGTCCATTATAGCAACCTATCATCATATGTCACGTCATATATCACATCCCGTCCTCATATGACATTAGATGTTGCCTGGATGTAAAACTCCAACAACCAACTACATGTATTTCTCAGCAAGTCATCGCACACTGATGGTGGTTGCATAGTGATGTCTCAATGGGATACCATGATACCAGCACCATGACACAATATGCTACTCGGTCACTGTATTCTGAAGCTGATCCAATCAGTCCTTGCCCTAGTTGGCGATCACCAGTCTATCTACAGCAGTGAACCTATCGCATTCCGCGATTTTATCCCCATCAGCCTCTTGGAAATCCCAGGGCCATATACTACTTTCTGATTCTACCCAGAGTTCCCGGTGGCCGTTGAGGGAAGGATCCACATAGACAGCTAGGTCCGGATAACGTGATTGCATCAGGGGGCATAGGTAGTGTAATGGTTAGCACGCTAGCCCTGAATTAGCCAAAAATGTGTGTTTGAATCCCATTTTCAGTACCTTCACGACAGTAGCACCCCATATCAGTTGTGTATGCCATTGGTTTGACTCGGCCAGGGTTCGAACTATTAGCTCCCGCCCAGGAAGCCCACAAGCGTGCTTACGTGTGCGCTATCCTGTTCGGTCCCATTTTTAATGCATGCACCACAAGTAACGAGTAAGAGTTCATCCCAATGCAGAAAGCCTTTAAGATGTGTGTACATATTATATATAATATATATATATAAGTTATATATATATATATTAACTGGACTGACCCACTTGTGAGACGACAATGGTTCAAGAAAGTGACTCCAGGTCCCGCCAGCGGTCTATTTCACCATAACCAATAGTGAGTGAAATGGGAAATATATAATAAACATGTCATCACCCTTGCTATTTATATTCACAATATGAATTTTATTCATTATATATATATATATATGAGTCAGCCTCACGAAAATGGGCCAATTGGTGGTTTATTTAAGATGTCGGCATCACAATTCTTAAAGTGTAGTGCATTTCTTTGTTTTATATTAAATTATCCTAGAAACAAATATTTTCTCTACCTTTACGTTCAGGATAAATTTAAGGACTTTGCAACACCTCTGTCAATGCTAAACTATAAGTATGCCGATCGACGCCGACATCTGATGATCGACGCCGACAACTTTAACAGATGTCGGCGTCGCAATTCTTAAAGTGGGGTGCATTTCTTTGTTTTATATTAAATTATCCTAGAAACAAAGAAGGTTGTTGTGTTTTCTCTACCTTTACATTCAGCATAAATTTAAGGACTTTCCAATACCTCTGTTGATGCTAAACTATAACTATACTGTTCGATGCCGACATCCAATGATCAATGCCGACAACTTCCCCCAATTGGCCTCTTTTCGTGATCCTTATTCATATATATTAAAAGAAAATTAAATATATAAATCATATGGTGTTTTATCTAAACTACAACGGATTCACGTACATATATATATATATATATATATATATATATATATAAAGAAAAGACCACCTACAAAAACGAAAAAGAAAACTATGGTGGTACGTTGTTGTGCTAGTCCAAGGGGTTACCCAGGTCAGGGCCTCGGGCCTCGGGGATACTCGGCGGCACTCGGGGGTACTCGGGGGGATATCGCTGATTGTCGGAGATTGTCGGGAATTGCTGTCAGGGAAATGGCTTTATTGTTGCCCGGTATTCGATCATATCGCCCATTTCGCTGGTGTCCAGGTGGAGGAGGTGAGGTAGGAGAGGGGGGGGGCGGGAGGTGGGAGGGGAGTTACTGGTACTGGACTGGATTGCTCGAACACCACTGGTAACCGGCAACATCATGAGGCTGCATATATTAATTTGAATATGAGACTGTCTCAAAAGGTGCTAAGCAATATCGGACAAAACTTTGTCCATTGTAATGATCAACATACTATCTGCTTATATATTTTCTCATGATGAACTGATTTGTTTTTCTACATGGTGTTTCATATTCCCAATAGAATACATATTGATTTGAAGCAAATGTCCTTTTGTTTTCAGTGTAACCGTTTCTGTGCTGTTTTGTGTCAATCGTTACAATGGACCAACAAAAAAATGTTATCACCTGTTGAGACAGGCTCATATATAGTTTCTTCTTTTCCTCAAACAGCAATGTTATTTTCATTATTAGTATATATAATTTATTAGAAATCCAGACAGACATACTTAGCAATGTTTGTGTATCATGCTTCGAATTGTCTTCGGTGATTGCTGTTTGTTTGTTGTTGTTTTACGTCCTAGCAACATCTAAGGTCATATCAGGATGGGTACCGACTTGTGACAGTGCACACTCATGGCAACTTTATAGTGTTGTCCCACTGGGAAACCATGCTGCAGTCACCATGACCTGGTATCCCACTCAGTCACATTATCCTGAAACTGAGCACTCCAGTCCTTGCCCTGTCCTAATAAAGCCGAGCACCTGGTTAGGAAGCGACAAGTATAAATTGTTAAGTCATCGGTTTGACTCGACCAGGGTTCGAACCCACGACCCCACGATCTACCCGCACAGGAGACGGACGCTCTAACTCATTCGGCCATCCCGTTTGGTCATAGAGAGAAGTGTAGGTAGGATGGTTGGTGGTTGGTTGTTGGAGTTTTATGTCCTGGTAACATCGAAAGTCATATCAGGACGGGTACCGACTCGTGACAGTGCACACTCAAGGGGAATTTATAGTGATCCGCCACTGGGAGACCAGGCTGTCAGCACCATGACCTGATTATCCAACTCAATCACATTATCCTGACACTGAGCCAACCAGTCCTTGCTAGTCCTAATAATGTCGAACACCTGACTAGGAAGCGACAAGTATCAATTTGTAAGTCATTGTTTTGACTCGACCACGGTTCAAACATGTGGGGTCGAATTCCACGATCTACCAAAACGGGAGAGAGTAGCTCAACTCATTCTACCATCCCTTCTGGTCAGTGTAGGTAGGAAGGGGGGAGAGAGTGTAGGTAGGTTGGGGGGGGGGGGGGGGTGCGGGCAGTGGGGAGGGGGGGGGGGAGGGAGGAGGCACTAAGGCTGCTTCCAGGCCGTGCGGTTACGCTATTCACCTCAGTGTTGAGGCACTTGCGTGGAAGTGCACCCCTGATGATACGTGTGACTCAGGATGGACGTCAAACAGGTGTTTTAAATCCACCAGGTGGCAGCACTGCAACGAACCGCCGAGTTGAGAAGCCAATTTTGTACAGACTAAACATGAACGTCAGTAAACATGCGCTGGTTCCAGGGCGGTGGTTTATCATTGCGCTACATTTGGGCAGGTGGCTGGGGGGGGGGGGGGGGGGGGACAATATTTAACTGGTGGTAAGGTATTTTAATTATCGACATGGATTTTAATTTAGCGGGTTGAATTCAGATACAGCGATTAACGCAGCCAGCTAGGAGGAGCCCGTGCGGATTGACACATCAAGGTAGAGAGGATGGCGGGCAGAGGTGTGGAGTGGGGTGTGTGGGTGGGAGGGGGGAAATAGGTATCAGTCTGCCCGGAAGCCATAAAACCCTTCCCATGGGTCAGTGTAAAACCCGGTCAGTGTGTGCGGGGGTTTACTTTGCGTACGACACCGACAATTGGCCGCGTGCCCCGAGCACGCGCATAATGCATCAATTAATCGGTTCCGGTAGCTTAAGGTCTCAATACGGTGAATCTTCAGACGGCGCCTTTGCGGTGAGTTATGGAGGACATTAGGTGGCCGGGAAGGCGGGCTGGGGCTTGGAAGTGCCCACATAAAACCAACACGGCCACCAGGGGGCATCAGGCTCTTTACCCCCTCTAAAGTCCCACCTTTCCCTCTTGCTCACATCTCCTACTCAAACCCTACCGACATCTCCCCCCCACCACACCGTCCGCCCTCACCACTCCTGTCCCTCCTCCTTCCCGCTACCCACTATCCCCCACGCGCATGCGCGCACACATTCACCACCTGTTGACGCTATCTTAACGGCCGGTGTTCTTCCTATTAACCCACAGAGGGCACCACCTGCATTAATGTTTTTTTTTGTTTTGTTTTTTTTGGTCCATTAGTTGTTTAAGCAGGGGAAATTTCAGTCATAGGCGACTGGTCTTCCTCATTCCACTGCTGGTCGATAGAAAGCCCGAGCCTACACTTTTACCGACCCTAGGGATTTTTAACCTCCCACACCACATAGACATGGTATGAGAGCAACCGGCCTTTGATGACGCTGTAAGTCATACACAGCAGTGGAAATCCAAATTGGCAGAGCTGGGGGCACGGGGAATCGAATGTATCGCCGCAAATAAGCATACAAGACCCCGCCTGAGTCTATGCGGGAAACCAGCGGTTATCTCATGGAAAGAAAAAAGGAACTCTCCTTTGTCGGAACCCTTAATCAACTTGGGAAATTGAAACTGGAGTTAAGGTTAAAACATCGGCAATAATGAGAAATAGATTGCTTACTACAATACTAGTTATATGTAGTGATGCTATTTGAAAATTATGTTCACTATGTGAAAGAGTGTGCAGAGATAATTTAGAGTTTGGTTTGGTAAGTGGCGCTATAAATGGGCTAACGAATTCCATTTTCTACAAACTAAGGAAAACCGCTTAAGCAATTGCCTCGTATCCTGTTAAGCCTAGGTCACAGCTACCCGGATCAGGGGCCGGACGAGCCGCAACCCGTGATCCGGCGTGGTCTATGGCGATCTGGCATCATTTGTGGCTCATCCGTGGCTGGTCCTTGGTGGTCCTTGGTGATCCGTGGCTGGTTCGGCATCATCTGCGGTCGGCCCCGGATGTTTTTTAATGTTTCTTGCAATCCGTGGTCGATCCGGCATCATCCGGGTGTAATCTGTAACTCATCCGGGTAGTCCGGGTGTTGTCCGGGGGTAGTCCGTGTCCCGTCCGGGGCAGTCCGGGTCTTTTTGAAACTGGAAGAGCCATGTTTTAGCCACAGTTTAGCGGGGACTAGTCCCAGACTAGACCCGACTAGCCCCGACAGAGCCACGGACCACTCCCGGACCTCCCGGATAAGACCCGGACAGGCCGGATGACCACGGATTAACCATGGATCATCACGGATAGCCTGGTTTACCACGGATCAGCCCAGGATGAGCCCCGTTTTTGTATATATATAGCAGGAGCAAGTCCAGGACTGATCCATGACTACTCCATGGATACACCGGGTAGTGGGGAGGTGGTCCGGCTCAGTCCATGGCGATCTGGCCTCTGGTCCATGGCTAGACTGTGGCTCGTCCTGGTAGGTGTGAAAGTGAGCTAAGAAATGACCAAATATCCAGGAATGTCCAGGACAGTCCGGGGAATGGTTCGAGGGTGGTCCGGCTCAAAATCCGGGGCTAGTCCAGGTAGGTGTGACTTTGGCTTTACTATGCTTCATTTGTTGCTGGTAAAATCCCATTCTGGTTTTATATTCAGGGATGAAAGTGGTCTCCACCAAATAATTCAAAACCAGACACAGATAATTGTTTTATGGGCTAATAAATTTATTAATCAGGCTTAATAAATTTTTACAACAGCCTTTTGCCTACACCTTTGTGAACACTCTTATATCACCTATCTCTCAATAATACAATTGAGATATTGGAATTACATATTCTATTTCATCAGATAATACAATCTGATCAGGATCTAATATAAATCATTACTTATTTGCAGGTTATATTTTGAGTTAAGTATTTTCTATAATGCAATTACTTATATGCAGGTTATAATATTATATTGTTGATTGTACTATCATACTACTATATGATATAATTCTGAGTACTCTTCATTCAATCCTGTAATGAAAACTTGAAACAGCAGACATGATGACACAGCTACAGACGATCACGGTCACACTCTGAGCTCACATCTGGCACACTCACTCACATTTGCACTTTCATTTCTCACAGCCACCATCATTCAAATTTCACACTGGGATCATCATCTCTCAGCTCTCAAGTGTAACACCTGACTGGCTGATGGGTGGGTGGGTTGGTTAAAATTCAACTCAAGCAGTATCAGTACGTCAATGACGGTGGCCAGGTAAGAACTGAGCTACGCTTAGATTTACTACCGGAAGTCAATTCGGTCCATAGCAACGCATGCTCCGAACGGTATCTATGTTACTTATCATATCAAGCCCGTAGCCAGGGATTTTGAATTATGCATGTTTCCGGCAACATGGACAATGCGGAAGCAAGCCGATATTATTAATATTATACCAACGGTGAATTTCCATAAAAATGCAGATTTTCCCCCCATATGATTAGCACTGTCAGGGAATCGCAGACAAATTGCCAGCAGTCAGGTTTCAACTATCGTTATTGTGCCTATTTTATCGCCCATAGTCAACTCAGTCTTGTTTGTGTTTTATGTTCTAATAACACCTCAGGTCATATAAGAACAAGATTTGAAACAACCAATGTTGTCATATACATCCTGATTCCTTAGTATTTTGCTTAAGTTAATATTTTTAAATCGCGGAAATTCGTGAAATGACGGAGATCTTTGCTCTCTGCATATTAGGTTTCTTGAGGCCTTCCTTGCGCTATATGAGTTGGGATGGGTAGCGACCCCTTGCGACATCTAGTGTAAGCAGGCAATGTCACGGGTCAGGTGTGCAAAGATGGAAGGGTCGCCCTTTCTTAGGCTCAATCTGGCTTGCATGCATAACGAGATCGCGCGAGATACCAATGCATAGCCGACCTAAAAGAACCCACTACTCAGCAAAAGGGGGCAATTTAGCCACAAGCAAAGGGTAACGCTTGCGTTGCTTTGGAAAAGAATAACAGATAAATGACGGTAAATTCCTTGTTTATTTATGCTGCACCTGTTGGCGTTGATGTTGTTCTCCTTGTTGACTCACAGGCTGACAAACGCGATCATGTGACACCCGGCCGTGCACCGGATCCGGAAACGGGTCATAAGACGCGGCCATTATGAGGATTGACTTAAAGCGGGCGTTGACATCTTTATGTCGGCGTTAAGGGTGAGAAGTGGGGCTACGGGTTGCCTGATATAGCGGCACGGGGTCCGGCGTAATGAATTGATGCCCGATGTAGACTAGTGTTCATTTCTACACCTACCATTCCCCATCTCCCCGAAACTCTGACCTGTGCCAGAAGAGGAGAAGGGTGTATGTGTGTGTGTGTTTGTGGGTTGGGGATTGGGTTTTGGGATGTGGGAAGTGGGCTGTAGGGAGTGGAGAGAGAGAAGTGTGGAGAGAGGGGAGGAGGAATGAGAGGAAAGAGGAAGGAAAGGAGTGAGAGAGGGGAGAGGGGAAATCAGGAAAGTGAGGAGAGCCGGGAGGATGCAGAACAAATAGGAGGGGCATGGAGGAGCAGGGTGTGGTTGGAGGGAGAATGGGATTGGGACGGGGGTTGGAGCGAGAGCCAAGACAGGAGAATGGTGGGAGAGTAGGGAGAGGAGAGAGAGGAGAGATGGGAGCGCGGGGAGGAGGTTGGATTGGAGGGATTGGAGGGGAGGGGGGGGGGGAGGGAGTTGGGGAGGAGGGGAGGGAGGGATGAAGGGAGAGGAAGAGAGGGGGGAGTGGGGGGGAGGGACAGGGGGAGGGGGAGGGAGGGGGAGGAGCGGGGGGGAGAGGGGGAGAGGGAGATGGAGAGGAAGAGGGAGAGGAAAGGGGAGAAGGGGAGGGGGAGGAAGAGGAAGAGGAAGGGGTAGAGGAAGAGGGAGAGGGAGAAGGAGGGAGAGGGGGAAGGGAGAGGGGGAGGGAGAGGGAGGAGAGAGAGGAGAGAGGGAGAAGAAGGGGGGAGGGAGAGGGGGAGGGAGCAGGAGAGGGAGAGGGAGAGGGAGAGGGAGGAGGGGAGAGGGGGAAGAGGGGGAGGGAGAGGGGAAAGGGGAGGTAGATGGAGGGAAAGGGGAGAGAAGGAGAAGGAGGAGAGGGAGGGGGAGGAGGCAGTGAGGGAGCCAAGGAGAGGGGGGGGGAGAGGGACACATTCCACATTCGCGTCAAATCGCCTCCCCCCTGAGCATTCTTATCTTAGGTGAATGTGCTGTTCACGAATACCAGTAATAGTAATACAGTGTACTACTGTCTATTAATCACATTATATAACGCACACACATTATATATATATAGATATATATATATACACCAGTTAACATAATAAGTTATGCCTGGCGACTGGTGCGTATCTGAATGGTGGAGACGCCTGAAAGAACCAGTACCTGCCTATACTAGACATAACCATGGCTACACCGGGGACTGGACAAACACCCCCGACCTGCCCCACCCCCACCCCCACCCCCTCCAGCCCCCCGACCCCCCGGCTCCCCTCCCCCGGCCCCGGGCAGAGGCCACCTGAGGCCATGGCGGCCACCATCCCTTGACCAGCTCCCCAGATAAAACTCCATCCATTCCACCTTATCCTTGCCCCATCAATCCCATGATTCAGCACGAGCCAACAGGGAACAGATTTGGGGCTTGGACTCTTTCTATGTGTACCATAAATTCTTACTTACACGACAGTACAGGGCGCGGTTATTACTATATAATATTAGTATTAAGTAGCGGATTTCCCTGGATTGTGTTGGAAATGAGTGCGTTGATTTTTTGGAGGGGCTGGGAAGATACGACATGTGGATGTACAACGCTAACGAGAATAACCCTTATTTATTAACCACCGTCGAACACGACCGAATCGGAACGAGCGCTGGGTTGCTTCGAGTGCACGAGGTTCTGGGTTCGAAACCCGGCCGAGTCGACGCAATGACGTACAAAATTGATAGTTATTGCTACATAACCTGGCACTCGGCATTCATAATAGGAGAGGGCAAGGGCTGGTTTTCTCAGTATCTAGATACTGTGACTAAGTGGGATATCGAGTCATGGAGCTAGCACTGTAGCAGGGGAGGGGTGTTATGCATGTTATATAGTAACATAAATAATTCACGACACGACAACAGCCGCCACACGGCTTACATGTAGCTATGTAGCAACGTAGTCATCACAAAGTAACAAGCAACATGTTATTTCCAAACCCCGTACCCTGATTGAGGTAGCTAACATTATTAATCTAATACCCCAGTCACACTACAGCTTGCGACCACTTTGCGACCACCTTAGACCAAAGAACCCACATTTGCCAGTGATGCCCAGACATCGGCAACCATTATTTTGGTAGCAAGGACATCACGGGTGAGTATCGGTTCTTTGGTCTAACGTGGTCGCAAAGTGGTCGCAAGCTGTAGTGTGACTGGGGTATCAGCAGGCAAACTGGCATTCACAGTCTGACATTCAGATGAGTCTACTCAGATGGTCAAGAGTAGCAGCACCTATTACTATTTTAAAAGACTTAGGCCAAATATGTATCAAATATTTATTTAACTCATTAATATATACATGTATATATTAAATTATTTATTTGAAAAGAAATATATTTGGTGAAGATATACACGTAATCATAACAGATTTGTACGAACTAGTAAATGGTCATGACTAGACCTATTTATTGATTGAAGAATATGCATTTACTATCTTGCAAAATTATTATTCTGAAATTTATATTCAATAAATTGTTTGTCCAGTGTATGTGTTTGTCCTCTTGTGAATTATATAATATAAAGTCGACATGAGTGTGCACTGTCATGAGTCGGTGTCCATCTGATATAACCCTGAATGTTGCTAGGACAGAAAATCCCAACATACAAACAAACAAACAAACATGGACTGGTTCCAGTGGTGAAATAGATCTAAGAAACTAGCTATTACTATGATCTTTGATTGTACCAAGCTCTCATTCTCTCCCTTTGATGCTGCGCCTGTTAATCCAGATTACTGAGTTCCTCTTATCAGGGTTGCCAACAGTAGAAAATGAAAAACCGGAAGATCTTAAGGGATGTTATATTGGGGCGTCTGAGCATACCCCTCCGCCCAGAACAATTTTAAAATCTTAGATGCTCTGTGGTGCAATTTGGACACAATAATCCATGAGATTTATATAATATTACTATATTAATGCTATTGCAGCATTGCCAACATTAGGAAATGAAAAACCCGAAGATCGGTGAAAGGTGAGGATGGGAACATAAAATATTGTACACCTTATGGGGAAACCATAAGGGTTGGCAACCTTATCTTATGCAAGAACTTGGCGCATTTATATAACGTGCAAGAAACAGTTTGACCTACCAGTGAAACCGAGCACATAGTCAGGAGAAAATCTTGTTTAGACAATATGTAACTCTTGTTGCATTAAATTATTATAAAAATCGTTCTACTGAAACTGCACACGTTGTGAGTATATAATTTTGTTTTAAAAATATATAATGGCATGTATTTAAAAATATGATTAAATTCTCCAACCTGTCCCAATTAAAAAACATCCTAAATTGTGATTGAGAATAATGATGTCTAAATCTCAATAGACGGCCGAATGTATAGTTTTCTTGCTTCCCATGCGAGATATAGTGGGTTCGAGCCCTGGTCGCGTCAAACCAAAGAATTACAAAATCGATAATTGTCTGGTCCTGGGCATTTCTATAACATGGAAACGCCGATTCGAAAGAAGACGAATTAACCTAACTTAAAATGTCCCATACCTAATTAATGAACATAACAATTTTCTTTAAATGGAAACGAATTTAATTATAGTACAAAAGATGAGGCGTCATTCAAGCTCTATCGCACACCATCTTTCCAAACACAAATTACCAATCCGCCCCTCCCCTCCCGACCCAGTCAGGTACTTGATGACTGGTCCCCGTGTCGCACCGGATGGTACCATTAACACCCGCCAGGGCTCTCCCAGTTTAATTACAGGTTGCGCCGCCACTCGGCGCGAATCCCAGGCTCTAATGCGGGCGCACCTCCTAGTTACGTCCATGACACCTGGTCGCGTGACGTGAGAGGGTCATACGTCACAGAGAGAATGTCACGTGGGCAGGTCACGTGGACGTAGCGCCGGTAGGTGGTGCTGATGAGGGCCCTGTCTGGCAAGCACCGCGTCTGCTCTCACTGGCGGAGACTAAAGCTAAGATTCCATAGCTATGCTTGGTTGGTTGTTGGAGTTTTGCGTCCTGGCAACATCTAAGGTCATATCAGGATGGGTACCGACTTGTGACAGAGCACACTCGTGGTGACTGTATCATGCTTCCCCACTGGGAAATGAGGCTGCTGGCACCATGACCCAATATCCCACTCAGTCACATTAGCATGATACTGGGCTAACCAGGCTCCATAGCTATGTCAAAGTTCAACATGCATTGTGCGGACTGTGTCACTAAATGGAAAAGGGTCACGTGTCTACAATCGAGTGCTTCCCGATAAGTCGAATTTCTCCATGACCAGTCTCATTGTTGTACACGAACAAACAGAATAGTTGCATAGCCGAGGAGGTTTGAAAATGTGTCATAACTACATGTGGCATGCTCATGACAGGTAACATACAGTACAGTAGTACCCGTCTTCAACGGAAAACTCTGTGTCCAGAACAATGGGGTCTTGCTATCGGAGGTACGTTCTAAAGCAACACAAACATTTTGTTCTCATTGAAGAACAAAATAAATGACCAGACGAGACGGCCGAATGAGTTGAGCGTCCGTCTCCTGTGTTGGTAGATCGTGAGATTCGAACCCTTGGGTTCAAACCCTGGTCGAGTCAAACGAATGACGCTTGTCAATTCCTAGCCAGGTGCTTGGCATTATTAGGATAGGGCAAGGACTGGTTGGCTCAGTGTCAGGATACTGTGACTGAGTAGGATAGCAGGTCATGGTGCTGGAGGCCTGGTCTCCCATTCGGGCAGCACTATAACACGTCACCATGTGAGTGCACTGCCATAAGTCGGTATCCATCCTGATATGACCTTAGATGTTGCCAGGACGTAAAACTCCAACAACCAACCAACCAACAACAAAATAAATTGTTTGCACATAGCAGGGTTTCGCGTATCATCAGAGCTACCGACGGGCAGGTGCTGTATTACTAGATGTGTGCAATGTATCTATGGAATCTTAGCTTTATTTGTGGAATCTTAGGTTTATTTGCATGGACAGTGGTGGTCCGTCATGAGGTGATGTATTACTGCGCGCCGGCGGGACGGTCTCAGTGGGTCAGCGCTGAGCTGCTCCTTCACCTAGACGCGCTAAACAAGCATCCCTATATACGCCACTGCCAGCTGACAAATACTGAAGCCTGAAAAAGTCAAATGCCTGGCCTCGCCTGGCTTGGCAGGGTAGCTCGCGATGATTTGTTTGTTGGGGTTTTAAGTTCATGCAACATCCACGGTCATATCAGGACAGGTACCGACTTGTGTCAGTGTGCACTCATGGCAACTTTATAGTGCTTCCTCACTGGGAGACCAGGCCCACCGACACCATGACCTGATATCCCGCACAGTCACATTATCCTAATACTGAGCAAACCAGTCCTTGCCATATCCTAGTAATGCCAAGTGCCAGGCTGGGTAGCGACAAACATCACTTCAATAAGTCATTGGTTTTACTCGATGGATTTTCGAACTCCCTACCTTCCGCACGGAAAGCCTGCGCTCTACCTATTCGGCCACCGCGTCCGATACCCCGCGATGGTCAACAACGACTGCGCTAGAATTGGTCAGGGTTATTGGGCTATTCTTTGGTTTTACCCATTGAGGAAACCCCTGCCTCTGAATACCTATAGTACCAGGACAGGATGAGTCGGGCACTCGCTCTCCGCGGGTGCAATTCCCTGACCGAGTCCAACCACACTTACAAGATGGATACTTGTCTCTACCTTGCGGGTCCGAACCCTGGTCGATTCAAACCAATGACTTAAAAATTGATACTTGTTGATTCCTAGCCAGGCGCTCGGCATTATTAGGATAGGGCAAGGATTGGTTGGCTCAGTGTCAGGAGAATGTGACTGAGTAGGATATCAGGTCATGGTGCTGGCGGCCTGGTATGCCAGTGGGGCAGCACTATAAGGTCGCCATGAGTGCCGCTGTCACAAGTATGTACCCGTCCTGATATGACCTTAGATGTTGCTAAGACGTAAAACGACAACAAACAAACAAGCTACCTTGCGAGATGCGAAATGAGTCGCACCTTGTGAAATGAGGAAGACAAATTGTCTACATTCGAAATTACCATACAAATATTTTTTTTTAAAGTTAGATGTAACAAAAAATCTGTACATGTCCCTCTCATTTCTTCACTGCCCCCCCCCCTTTCCCCCTTTCCCCCTTCACCTTCCGTTCCCATATTTCATCTTATATACTCCATGTAACCAACATCATATTGCACATCCCACCCACGCGCCGCTCACTCCACACCCCTCCACCCATAACCCTGCTTCGCCTACTTAAACCTGCATAGTCCGATTAAAGCATAAACTTTTCTAAAGGCCCAGTCACACCTTACCGAATTGGGGAAAGGGAAAGAAACCCGACACAGACCAGTGAAATACATCAATGTCCGGTATATATATGGTCAGCATCCGGCGGTTCCGTTCTCTGTCCGGTGGTGTCCAGCATGTACGGTGGCAAGTTTTGAACATGCACAAAACTTGGAAGGATGCCGCCGGACTGACATGTATGGTTGTTGTCCGGTTTAAGTTTGCTTAGTCCGTTTTGTCCAGGTCATGTCCGGTACCCACCCATAATTTCTCTGGTTAGCTTCCTGAATAGTCCATTGATGGAAATTCGGTCCGCTGGCTTTTTTATATGTATTTGGCGCGTCCATCACGTGGCATAAACAGTCCAGTACGTGTCTGGCTCATGTTCGGTCCGTCCATTTGACATTCGGTTTTCGCCCGTCGGTTCACCGTTCCATATCCATTTAGCTTTCGTTTCATCCAACGGCCTTTGACCCGATAGCGCAACATTTTGACACATTTCGATACATTTTGATACCGAACAACACCGGACTAGAAAATTCTTTGTCCGGTTATGTCCATTGCTCAATCTGGTAAGGTGTGACAGGCACTTAACCCCAAAACACTTACCTAGATTTGACCATATACATCCAACCTAGATACTGGTGCATTTACTAAACGGTTGTTTCTGCACAGAAGGGTAAACTAAGTTAATTTAGTAGAACATGTCACTACTGAAGCCTGTGGTGTCTGTCCACCATTTCAGTATACACACCAAAACTAGCTTAGCATCTTTTCGCTTCAAATATCTCCGAATGTAAACCTTTAAAATCTTTCACATAAAATTGAAAATCTTTAAGATAACAGTTATCACAAACTAAAGTAACAAATTATAATGACCAACCTAATAATAGTAACATAATTAAAAGAAGAAATTTAAAAAAAAGTAGGCAACTGTCGTTGTTCTCTGTGGCAGAGTGGTTAGAGTGTCTGACTCTTTTCTCGGTCGGACTCCTAATCTGAAGGTTGATGGTTCGATTCCTGTGCCCCCATCTCTGCCAATTTGGATTTCCACCGCTGTGTATAACTTACAGCGTCATCAAAGGCCAGTTGCTCTCATACCATGTTTATGTGGTGTGGGAGGTTAAAAATCGCTTGGGTCGGTAAAAGCGTAGGCTCGGGCTTTCTATCGACAAACTGTCTAATGGTGAAAACAAGCCTATTCAGGCTTATCCATGATAGGCAGTATAAATCTTCAACAAAAACTCAAACCCAATGGCAGATGCAAATTTCGCCATTCTTCTCACCATCTCATATGACCTTAGATGTTGCCAGGACGCAAAACTCCAACAACAACAAAAATACAAATCCTCTCACCACCTTTATCACCCACAACCAATACCCCCCCCCCCCACCCCCACCCCATACCCAGTCCTTTTAAAACATCACGGTACTGATCGACACTGCACCGGTATCCCGACGTCGCCCTCCTCTACCCCGCCTCCCTCTTCCCCAACCCCGGCCACGTCCGCCAGCTGCTGGATTAGCGAGCTGATTGGTAGCCCGGTGCTGATTTGTGGATTTACCCCACTTAGCCGTGCCGTGCCGTGGTCCATCATAGTGGTCAGGGAGCGGGCGCTCTTGTCTGATGCTTTATTAACCGATGGTCTCTGTATCTCACTTTATGGGGCTGACCACTCCCTTATAGCCTCCCGAGGGGTCAGCCTGGGGCGAGTTTTACTAAGGAACCTCTCACCGCCTCTAGCTAGTAAGGGCCGGGCGCGGTGGCCTAGTCGATAAAGCGCGGGCTTCGCGTGCGGAAGGTCGGGAGTTCGGGGTTCCCGGTCGAATCAAACCAATGACTTTTAAATTGATACTTGTCGCCTCCTAGCCTGGTGCGCTCGGCAGTAATAGGATAGGGAAAGGACTGGTTAGCTCAGTGTTAGGATAATTTGACTGAGTGGGATATCAGGTCATGGTGCCAGTGGCCTAATTTCCCAGTGGGGCAGCACTATAAAGTCGGCATGAGTGCACCATCACAAGTCGGTACCCGTCCTGATATGATCTTAGATGTTGCCAGGACATAAAATTCCAACAACCAACCAACCATCTAATGAGTGCGTGTGGCCTGTGATTGGTTATTTTAGTAGGTGACGTCACAAATAGAGCACAGGATGTGACGCCACAAATATGATGGGTGCGGGGGGGGGGGGAGGGACTTAGGTTGTGATATAACAAACACAACTGCTTTAATCAAAATATCTTACATCGTTGGTTTTGTGATTGAATGAGCAGAGATGGAACAATAATAATATTCACAAAGGATCTTATTCTTCAGCTTAGGTCGAGGGATTTGTTAAGATAACGCTTGAACAATATAGGGTATGCACTAACGTCACCCTAAACGGAAGTGCGGCCATTGTGGAGATACAACACAATAAACAAACCCAACCTGATCCATGCATTGTCAATGGCAGCGAGCAATCTTCATACAGAAAAAGTGAAATATCTCTAAAACCACACCACGCAGAAACAAATCAATTGGTACACATATCGAAAACATATTCAACGAATAGATTATATTAAATTCATAAGGTTAGGGTTCTGGATTTCTATTAATTTTGAATGAAATATACGTTTTGCACTGCGCGTACCGGCAAACTCTATAGGTTGTTTACTGTTTGATATCGCCACAATGGCCGCGCATCCGATTGATGACGTCACGTGAATACCCTATATCGGTGGGTATGATTGTGTAATTAAGAGAACAAATAACACAATAGGATCCAAGATACACGCAGGATCATATTACAGGGCCCCAGTAAATGTGACAGAAGTCTTAGAATTAACGGGAATATACAGATAGCGTGGTAAGATTCATTCATAACCTTCCACTGGATAGACTGGTTAGTTCACTGCCAGAATATTGGGACTGAGTAGAATATTGGGTAAAGATGCTGGTGGTAGGGAATCCCAATGGGGACAGCACTATGAAGCCACTATCAGTGCGCATTTTCACATGTTTGTGTTTGTGCTCATATGACCACATATATGTTGCTAGGATGTAAAACCCTAATAAGACCAACAACAGCACAATTAAGCAAATTAAACCCTTTCTGTAATTAATATCCCATACTCAGTGTTAGGATAATGTGACTGAGTGGGATATCAGGTCATGGTGCCAGTGGCCTAAGTTCCCAGTGGGGCAGCACTATAAAGTCGACATGAGTGCACTATCACAAGTCGGTACCCGTCCTGATATGACCTTAGATGTTGCCAGGACGTAAAATTCCAACAACCAACCATTAATATCCCATACAGTGCAATATTATTAATATTAGCACAATTTTCGGTTAGCAATTTCAACTGAGAGAATCCTGAATTAGAGTTAACATGAATTGGTGGTGTTTGGTGAGTAAGGTTGGTAATGATTTAGTCACACGCTGATTTGATGACCTCCTGATAGTGAAGGTACTGCTGCACATTTTTCCTCACAAACCAAAGTACGTGACTCACCTACATAGATACACGAGATACCTATGCACACTGATGCAATGTGTTGCATAAACCATGGGCTCTCTTGCTGTAGAAATCACCTTTTGAACTCTGATAAGTGAACCAACGTGAAAAAAAGGTGTTTGTCCCCAGTAAGCATTTTCCAGCAGTTGTTGGACACACAAAGATAACTAAAATTTTCCTCTTTATTCGAAATGTTGCCTTTAAAAAAAATCTTACTTTACGTTTAAAGTTGCATAGTCCGAAGCAGCATCAATTTGTCAAGACCAAAACATATAATATCTAGATTTGATCGTATATATTCAACTCTGTTACTGGTGAACTTATTAAACATTATCTACTGGATAGAAGGGGATACAGTTACCGCAATAATAAAAGATTCTGCTATTAACATGCAGCAGAATAGAGATTATTATGGTAACAAGGCACAGGAGGGGCCAGCGCCCACCCTGTTATATGTATAACCCACCCAATAAACAACTGGATGACAGTGATCAAATACTACAAAAAATGACGAAAGCTCTACCGAGGCGACACCTAGTAGCCGCTGGCCCCTCGTGGCCCTTGTTACCATAATAATCTCTATTCTGCTGCATGTTAATAGCAGAATCTTTTCTACTATGTATGAGCATCATGTTACTGTTAAAACCTATTATGTCAGAATTTTGATGGGCATGGCAAAATAAATGTGGCATGGTTTAACTTCAAATATCTTCAAAATTAGGCATTTATAATGGAAGTTATATTATATATAGCAATCACTCTAATAAGCCTAAACATAAATAGAAGAAACCCAAAGCCATTAGACCATGCAACTTTAAATAAATCCCCTAAAAACATGTAAACATTATGTTTTAAATTTATCATGAAATAAACGTCGCAAATTAATCATAATTGTAGTGAAATGAAAATCAAGTTGGACGATAGATGAAACAGTGTAATGTAGCGCATGATGTTTGATTGTTTACTTATTGTTTTTTACGCCCTAGCAACATCTAAGGGTCATAAAAGGTCCGGTGAAATGCATGAGGTGAACAACATAGGCTACATCCTAGTAATGAATCAACAAAAGGAATTCCCGTCCTGATATGACCTTAGATGTTGCTAGGACGTAAAACAACAACAAACAAACAAACAAAGGGATTCAAAGTCCTCTGCAAATAGTATATCATTTGCTGGTGACTTTTCGGACAATGCTCTGACTCCGAGAAACGCGTGTGTGTAGTTAGATTTCCGGGGGGAAATACAATTTTCTACAAATGCTATTTCCCGCTTATTGAATGCATTGATTGACATTTAGGAATCACTGATAAATTTATCTTTTTTGTGTGTAAAGGCATTGTCCAATTAACGATGACTCTGTTAGTTCCGGATTACTCTGCGTGGTGACCAACCAGAAACCAGCGAACTGCTCTTTACTGGGTGGCTGGTGGATGGCTGGGCACTACTAGTACAGTATGCTATTATTCACCCATTTTTGTGTTTCAATGTTGCAACCTGCGGGCAACCGATTTAAGCTCATCATCATCATGCTGTCAGTCGCAATGCGTCAAAGACCGCTTTCATTACTTGACTGCCGCTCTCCATTTAGATCTCTGCTGTCATGCCATGAGTCGGTCTTAATTTCTCTCAGCTTCAGGTTTCTCTTGATGGTGTTTCATGAAAGCTGCCTGCAAAAGTGTTGAAGTGCTGCTGGCTTTTGCAAGTTACCAGCGGCACTCTCTCGGGGAGCAAATAGAGGTCTCACACTGGCAAGAACATGTCTAGACAGGCGCAAAACTATTTGTCACTGCAGTGGCTGGTCAGGAGATATTGGGAGTTCCATACATCAACCACCCTTGATGCTGCCACATTGACATGGTTTTCTGTTCAGGGTTTGCTCCCTTAGCCTTCGGTTCTGTCAAGAACCTGTACCACAAGGCAGTGCTTTACAACTCTGCAGGGCAGGGGCGTCAAACTCCCTGAGGTATTGCAATACCTGCATACCTGCAATACCTGCATACCTGCATACCCATTTAAGCTACAGAAATATTATATCACCATACTGTTGTTGAATATTATGCCACCATGTATAACGTCCAATGCTCGTGACCAGATGGGATGGCCGAATGTGTTCGAGCGTCCGTCTCCCGTGTTGGTAGATCATGGGGTCCTGGGCTCAAACCCTGGTCGAGTCAAACTAATGACTTAAAAATTGATACTTGTTGTTTCCTAGCCAGGCGCTCGGCATTATTAGGATAGAGTAAGGACTGGTTGGCTCAGTGTCAGGATAATGTGACTGAGTGGGATATCAGGTCATGGTACTGGCGGCCTGGTATCCCAGTGGGGCAGCACTATAAACTCACCATGAGTGCGCACTGTCACAAGTCGGTAACCGTCCTGATATGACTTTAGATGTTGCTAGGACATAAAACAACAACAAACAAACAACAAACAAACAACAAACAAACCAATGCTCGAATCTGTGGCTGTGTAGGCAGGCTTTGGTGAAATCAATACAGACAAAGAGAAAGGAAGAGTATAAAGTGTAAAGAAGAAGAGACAGTCCAGCCCTCTGGTATATTATTTATATGGTTACATGGGTTCATTGTAGAGTATCACCCCCACCCTATTCCCCCAATGGAAAACAAGCATTCTTGGCCCTACCAATAGGGATCCAGCATTTCTGGTCCCCATGGATACCAGTGGTCTGCCCACCACCACAAGCTGTATGGCCCCATTGCCACCACCAACCTTGACCTTTGAGTGTGGTGATCCCTATCCCAGCAGAGGAGGTAGGCCCTGAGTGCAATCACACCCAGACCTGCCAGCACCACTATGTCTATTTACATCCCACTCAGGCACCACCAACCCATACATATATATACATACATGCGCCTGGTCACATACAATGCCAAGCTAGGTAGCAACAGATGTCAATTTTGTATGTCATTGGCGACGATCTACCACTTGATTAAACCAATGTCAATGTCACTGACATCTTGAGTTTACATGTGTGCGATGCTAGTAAAAGCACCAAAATTGATTGTTTGTTGGGGCTTTACATCCTAGTAACATTTAAGGTATAACCAGGATGGATGCCGGCTTGTATGCACTCATTACGACTCTATTGTGCTGCCGATTGGAAGATCAGGTTTCTAACACCATGACCCGATATCCTACTCAATCACATTATCCTGATACTGAGCAAACCAGGCCTTGTCCTATCATATTGAGATCGAGCGGCAGGCTATGTAATGACAAGTATCAATTTGATAAGTCAGTCATTTGACTCAGCCGGGGTTTGAACACATGAGCTCCCAGACGGGAAGCCATGCAGCGCTCTTACTGTTTCGGCCATGCCTCCAGAAGTAGCTATAACGAACTCTTGAAAGTTAGTATTAAGTACTACAACTTCTGCAGTGATGCTATATAGACAGGTATTTTAAATTCCAATGGAGGCCACATAAGACAATAACAACAATGGCAAACCTCTTGAGACAATGGGGGCATTCGACTGGGCCTCTCTATCCGAATATCAAAATATTTCCGAACAAATTCCTATTCGACTGGGACCGGAAGTGGGTTCATATACTGATGATTCGGATGTGTGTATGTGGCTCCATCCGTTCCATCCGTAAAGTTGAAGATAGAAAGGACCCAGTCGAATGCCCCCAATGTCTCTTGTTACTACTGTCGCCAGGAATGCATGTTAACTCTCCGTCCTCTCCTTCCCCCCCCCCCCCACCCTGCCACTCACAACGCGCCCTCTAGCGGAGATGACCCGAGGTGGGAAGAAGCAGAAACCACTATCCCCTCAACACACCTCCGATCAGACCTCGGTAATTGATTTAGGCCCACTTGAGAAGTGAGGAAATAGGACTCACGCTCTCCAAGCGCCACCCCGCGCACCGATGCCAATGTTACACGCACACCGCCACTCGGGACGGAGAGTGGAAGCGGTGGTCATCCCATTATGGCGGCACAATGCGTGGCGCCCCCTGGACCAGGCGCGTGCACCTGCCGGTTACCAGCGTGATGCACCGGTGGCGCCGTGGTGTCGGATTCTGGTCGATGCACCAGGCGGGCAGGGCAATTGGAGAGGGGGGGGGGGGCGCGGGGAAGAGGGGCGGGGAGACGTGGAGGAGGGATCGGAGTAGCCACGGGGACCAGTGTAGCTAACATACTGAGGGGAAGAGTCCTTGCGGACGGGGGAGCCCACCACTTCCATATTCTAATGCCAATTACGGTGCCTGACAGTCTTCTCCTGGCTACAGTGGGAAAGGGGGTGGGGGGGAGGGGGCAAGTGGAGGTGATGGGCGAGGGGGGGGGGGAATCGGGGGTCAGCTTTTCCTTTTCAAATTAGGAGAGGATTGGACCTATTAAAAATAGTCTAATCGGGCGATAATTGTTAAATAGCACAGTGACGGGTCATGTACTGCATACTGTGTTTTGTTTGGGTAGTGTGTGTAGTCGTGTGTGGCACAACATTTTGTTGGTCTTATGTGATGAGGAAATACTCGAACGGACGGGGCTTCCCTCTATGGAAGATCTTCTGATCAAAAAGAATCTCCAGTGGACTGGACACCTCATGAGGATGTCATCAGACAGGCTACCAAAGCAGATCCTCTACTTTCAACTGTGTTCTGGTTACAGAAAGAGAGGGCCCCCTCGTCTCTGGTTCAAGGATACCATCAAGAGAAACCTGAAGCTGAGAGACATTAAGACCGACTCATGGACATCACTCTCACAGCAGAGAGCTAAATGGAGAGTGGCAGTAAAGTAATGAAAGCAGTCTTTGTCGCATCGCGACTGACAGCATGATGATGGTGATGATGATGTGATAAGTCAACCTAGTGTGAGCAAGCACTCTAGAGCAGTTATTTCCAACTATCGGCTGAACTGATGTTTGGACAAACTGGGTGTAATGAGCCACGTGAAGACAGGCTGAAGGGTGCTACTGTAGTACCCAGTCTGACGGGACAATAACCCAAACCCTAACTCTAATACCACTGTCACATTACGACGCTTCTTGCCCGCGCGCCGCCAACGCGCAAAATCAATTTTAATTGTCAAGAAATGTCAAGCTTTTCGGCATCAGCGCAACGTATTGATAGCATGCGGCCGACGTTGTGCGAAAAAAAAAAAAAAAGTTTGGCGCGCCATCCTGATATGACCTTAGATGTAGCTAGGACATAAAACAACAAAGCAACAGTTTGGCGCAACAAGCCTCACATGCGTGCGGCATGTGCCTATCATTCGCATGCCGTTATTCCAGCGAATTTAACGTATCTCGACGCGCCCCTACCATGGCCATAATGTTAGCACCCGTGCGTTGTCGCACGTCGAAAGTTTTGTGCAAGTACAAAACTTCGCCGATTTCCTGATGCGCACTGCCGACCCTCGCCGACCCTCGCTGTAGATGAACGAATACAAACGCGTACCTAACGCGTGCGTAACACTTCCTGATGTATCCCGATGTTGCAGCAAAAAATCACAGACGTCGACGCGCGTAGGCGAGAAACGTCGTAATGTGACAGCCCCATAACAGTAAAAGGTTAGGTAAATAGACAGGTCAAGTCAGGTAAGGTGGGGCCTTCTATTATCACTCTAGGGCAGGGATAAGAGTGTTAGGTGGGTCTTGGTAGGCTGTGGATACTATGGTAGACCACTCGCTATAGTGGCACCTGCTGCAGACTAACCGTTGAGAAAGTAGGAAAAGGTATTACTAGACTATATTTTATATTCAGCTTATAATAGTTATATTCTAATGATGGTTCATGGTTTAATTGTTAATTGCTAATTATTAGAATAGGCACATGCAGAGCGACTACACATTGAAAACCACTAAAACCAAGTATTCGTGCTGAAAACCTGTTCATATCTCCTCCCACCGAGTGAGTGATTGGGGTTTATGTCCTAGTAGCATTTTAAGGTATATCAGAAATATTACCGACTTGTTACAGACAACCATTTACATCTGACGGGACGCCTGATATGACCTTAGCTGTTGCCAGGACGTAAAACTCCAACAACCAACCAACATCTCATGGGGACTTACCGTTGATGCCACGTCACGATGTCCTTCGTAATTTAATTATCCCGAAGACATTGACTATCCTGTCAGCGAGTGAGTGATGGTGGTCTTACATCCTAGCAGCATCTTAGGGTACATCACTCATGAGGACCTACTAGTGCTGTGCCACCGGGATGCAGTGCAATATATGCATGCTTAATATTGTATTATTCATTATTTCTGCCTTATGTATCGTATTGTTGTGAAGTATGGGGAAATGCATATAAACAAATATGGAGTGTATTTATTTGCTACAGAAGAAAGCAGTGAGAATTGTGTGCAACGTTGGATATCGAGAGCACACTAATAAGCTGTTCTTTGATCTTCTTGTATTAAAATTAATAGACTTGGTTAAGACCAAATCTAGTATGATAATTTACAATGCAAACAAAGGGCTACTGCCAAAGAATCTACAGTCTTTATTCAAAATAAGTTCAGATAGTAGCCATGACACAAGGCAGAGTAACAACCTAAGACAAGTATTTGCAAGAACAACTTTAAAGTCTCAATGTATATCTATATGGGGTATAAAAGTATGGAATTCACTTGACGATAATATCAAATGTTCAAAAAACATTTATATGCTTCAACAAATATATAAACAGAAAATATTTAAGCTTCATCAGAGGGAAAACACATAGTGGTCTAGTACATAAATATTGAGATGTCATTTACAGTATTGAGGGTAATGTTGATATGCTTTTAACGTTTATCTTTCTATTTATTATTTCTATGGTATAAGCAATGTATCTGTGTTATTTTTAAATGGGGAAAGCACCTCATAAGTATTGTACTTCTGCTTTCTCCCTTTTCATGTGAAAGAATTACTGATATAAATATCAAATTATGTGTACATTGATCATGTGGAAATATAAATATTATTATTATTATATCAAAGCATCCCACTCAGTCACATTTTCCTAATACTGATCAACCAAAATTATCCTCCTAATGCAAAGTAAACACAAGTATTTTATAAGTTTTTGGTTTGACTCGGCCAGGCATTGCTCCCCCCTTCCCCTACCCAAAACCCCCCACTACAATCAATCATTCCGTCAGGTTAAAGAGCTATTTCCAAATATAACAGACAGATCACCGAAGTGGTCAAATCGATAGTAGGACCACATCGCGTTATGTCCCTGCCCATGCTGTTTGACACCTGCCCCTACGAACAGTTCTCGCCGGAACGCCGGCTATAACCACGTGACACCAGCCATGGAGGTCAATGGGCGACCCCACGCAAGCAAGCGCAAGACGCCACCTCGCCAGCGTCAATGATTGACTCCATTCGCCGCGCCCCCTTTCGGCTGGTGGTAGAAGTAATTGGGTGGCGGCGCTTTACCCGGGTGGGTTCGGTTCACCTCTGCCACTCCACCACATCGCTTCGTTCACTGTCAGCACCCCCTCCTCCAGATCGCCCCGGGACCAGTGTAGATCAGCACAGCCTTAAACCCTACTCAATGCACTACGTTGGCTGAAGGTGCAGGTAGCGCATGTCCTAAATTCCACTAAACAGTGGGTGTTAGTCTATTGGTGGATGATTTAGGTGATAACACTGTTTGTAGCCACCATCGGGAAACCCGACTACGTGCAGAAAAATGCCCGACTGGCTTATGCACTTCCTTTTGTACTTTTTTTAATCAAAAGTTGCACTATTATTGTCACGAAAAAATCTTCACCAGTGGCATAGGTCTTTTCCATTCGTAAACTGGCAAAATGATATGTTGTATCACCATCGTCCTATGTAGAACCGTTCTTCTGAGACAAGTAGCTGAAGAGTTTGTTTGTTTGCTTTTTTACGTCCTGGCAACAATGAAGGTCATATCATGACGGGTACCAACTTGGTATGGGGGTAATGCAGTCCCTATCTGCTAAAATACCTCAGGGAGTTTGACACCCCTGCCTTGAAAAGTTATAAACCACTGCCTTGTAGTATAGGTTCTTGATAGAACCAAAGGCTAAGGGAGCAAACCCTAACAGAAAACCATGCTTCCATGGCAGCATTAAGGGCGGTTATGAAGGGAACTCCCAACATCTCCCGGCCAGCTACTGCAGGGAAAAATAGATTGCGCCTGTCTTGACATGTTCTTGCTGGTGTGAGACCTCTATTTGCTCCCCAAGAGAGTGCTGCTAGTAACTTGCAAAAGCCAGCAGCACTTCAACACTTTGCAAGCAGCTTTTATGAAATGCCCAACCACATGAAATAGCGGCGATTAAGAAATAAAAGCAGTCTTTGTCGCATTGTGACCGACAGCATGATGATGATAATGATGATGACCAACTTGTGATAGTGCGCACTCATGGTGACTTTTATAGTACTGCCCCACTGGGAGGCTAGGCCACCAGCACCATGAACCGATACTCCACGCAGTCACATTATCCTTACACTGTGCTAACCAGTCCTTGTCATATCCTATCAATACCGAACCGAGCACCAGGCTAGGTAGCGTGACAAGTACCAATTTTATAAGTCATTGGTTTGATTCTGCTGGCATTCAAACTCCCGACCTTCTGCATGGGAAGCCTGCACTCTACCGATTCAGTCACCATCTCCGGTAATACTAATAGCCGAAGCGAGACATGCAGTTTAGGTGTTGTTTTTCCTGCTGATAGATTTGTTGTTTTGTTTCTTGTTGTTTTATGTCCTAGCAACACCTAAGGTCATATCAGGAAGGGTACCGACTTGTGAAAGTGCGCACTCACGGCGACTTTATAGTGCTGCCCACTGGAAGACCAGGCCGCCCACACCATAACCTGATATCCCACCCAGTCACATTATCCTGACACTGAGCCAACCAGTCCTTGCCTTATCCTAATAATGCTGAGCGCCAGGATAGGAAGCGTCAAGTATCAATTTTTAAGTCATTGGTTTGACTCGACCAGGGTTTGAGCCCACAACCCCATGATCTACCAACATGGGAGACGGACGCTCGAACTCATTCGGCCATCCCATCTAGTCCCTGCTGATAGATGTTCAACACCTCATTCTTATGGGCCAGTATTGACATAGGGGCAACAGCTTTTATGTCTTGCATGGACATGCTTCTGACTCGACTGGATGGGATAGCTGAAGTGCTAAGACAAGAGCGCTGGTTTCCATTGCGGAAGGTCCTGGGATTGAATCCAGGCCCAGTCAGACTTATGACTTAAAAAATGAACACAATATCACGACCTAGCCTGGTGTTCGACATTGCAAAGACATGGCAAGGACTCATTTTCTCACTATCACTTACACTAAAGTGCCTGTCACACCTTACTGGATTGAGTACTGGACACAACCAGACAAATAATTTTCTAGTCTAGTGTTGAAATGTTGCAAAGGCCGCCAGAAGAAACAAATGCTAAACGGACAAGGAACGTACATTAACGAATAGCCACCGGACGATAACCAGACGACAACCGAATGTCAAACGGATGGACCAAACATCAACCAGACATGTACCGGACTGTTCACGGACGCGCCGAAAAAATTATGGGCAGAATTCCCGTAACACCTTCAAGGGACTATTCAGGAAGCAAACCGGAGACGTAACGGATGGGTACCAGACATGAACCAGACAAAACAGACTTAAACCGGGCACCAACCATACACGTCAGTCTGGCGGTGTCCGGTACAAGTTTTGTGCATGTTCAAAACTTGCCACCGTACACACCGGACACCACTGGACAGAGAATGGACACACCGGATGCGTACCTTATATAAACTGTACATTGACGTATTTCACTGGACGTATTTCTATCCGGTACCCCAATCCGGTAAGATGTGACTGAGCCTTAACAGTGTCTGTGTGGGATATTGGGTCATGATGCCAGCGACTCGGTCTCCCAGTGGGACAGCACTCTAAAGATGTCATGCATGTGAACTGTCGCTAGTCGGTACCCTTCCAGATATGAGCATAAATGTTGCTAGGATGCCAAACCCCAACAACCACCCCAAAAACCCCAACTCCTCCCTTCCTTTTTTACTCCATGAGCTTCGGTCACTGGCTCACATGCTTGCTCTGCAAAACAGTGTCTTTCATAGCATGCAAAGTGGTAAAATAGACAAATTTGCAAATGCACTGAATCTCAACCCACATTGTGTGTGCCTGTCCAATGCTAGTCTACTAATGCTTACACAGGATTTCGAATGAATAAATAAATCAAACTCACTGAACCCTAACCAGAACCCATCTAAAACCGATCTATGATAATATTTGTACAAGTAGTAGTACTATTCGCTATGCCTATTGGCTACTTCTGTCAACCAGGCAATGCGCATGTCCGAGAAATCTATGCCGTAAATAAAAACCCTCTATAGAATCCTTTACAATATGTTTAGATGCCATCCTGACTCAGAGAATTGACCTGCTACATCCGGAGTGCGTTGAATGTCTAATTGAATTGCTCTGAATAATTAATGATTTATTTCTTCAAAGTACGGCGAGTTCCTCTGGTTTTTCCTGGTTCTAGGCAGCGTCACAGTCTGATGTCAACTGCCGTTATGATTCCTGTCATCGCCACAAGGGGCCTTCTGGCCCTGATTTGAATAACGGATGATATTAATGGGGGAGAATACCGTTGTGTATGAAGTTAGCGGGCATTTTCGGCAAAGACAGCAATTGAGATGTCAGAATGTGTTGTGGTAATAATCGTTGCAGCAGCTCATCAGTTGGCAAGGCAACCAAATCCTCCCTCAGTCTACTTCCCTTTCGTTCTGCGATCATGAGCTGTAGATCTTTGCATTAATTGCATAATGTAGTGTAAATGATTCTGGGAAGTTTGTCTGCTCCTGCTCCTTCCCTATGCACCTGTCGGAACCTGTTATCAGTGAGATAGGGAACACAGAACAGGCCTAACAACTATTGACCTACCGAGCCCCCCCCACCCCCACCCCCTCCACTACATATTCTATTTCATACTGATTTCCATTACAGGCTCGGCGGGACACCGTGATATATTCTCCTTGGTTAATAATAATAGTTTATTCACATAACAGTTAAATTGTTTGTTGTTGTTTTACGTCCTAGCAACATCTAAGGTCATATCAGGATGGGTACAGACTTGTGACAGTGCACACTCATGGCGACTTTATAGTGCTGTCCAATTGGAAAACCAAGCCGATGACACCATGACCTGATATCCCACTCAGTCACATTATCCTGACACTGAGCCATCCAGTCCTTGCCCTATCCTATTTATGCCGAGCGCCTGGCTAGGAAGCGACAAGTATCAATTTTTAAGTCATTGGTTTGACTCGACCAGGGTTCGAACCTATGACCCCACGATCTACCAGCACGGGAGATGGACGCTCTAACTCATTCGGCCATCCAGTCTGGTCCACATAACAGTTAAAAAGGTCACGGGTTCGGACTTCAGCCGAGTCCAACCAAAGATTGATCAAATTGATAATTGTCGCTATCTAGCCTTTTACTCAGCATTTCTAGGATAGGGCAAGGACTGGTTGGCTGAGAATGCTTCATTGTTTATTTCCTCCACTCCGCTCTCTGCAGTGTCACAGGTCCAAGTGACCCACCTCCTGACCAGCCAGGCCACAGGTAACCTCTCATGGTGGCGGTGGCTGCTAGCCGGTCGCAGATAGGGGTGGTCCACCCAAGGACAGCCTCTGGCTAGCCTGCCACTCGAGAAGGGCAACATAGTCCCTTCCACCATCACATTGTAAAATATTCTGATTTACTGCATTGGTGGGGGATGCAAATGTTCTATTACTGATCGGGTATATGTGACCAGGTGCATGTATGTGTATATGTAGGTACTGGTGGTGCCTTAATGAGATGTAAATAGACATAGTGGTGCTGGCAGGGCTGTGTGTAAGGGGCACTCAGAGAATACCCCCACCCCCCCTCTGCTAGTTAGGATCACCACACTCAGGCTCAAGGCAGGTGGTGGCCAGGGGAGCCAAATAGCTTGGCAGTGGTGGGCAGATCACTGCTAACCATGGGAACCAGGAATGCTGGATAACTATTGGTGGAGCTAAGAATGGTTGTTTCCCATTGGGTGAAAACGGTGGGGTGATACTCTGCAATGAACCCATGTATCATATAAATAATAAACCAGAGGACTTGACTCTCTCTCTTCTTTCACACTTTATACTCTTCCTTTCTCTTTTTCTGTATTGATTGCCCTGTCGCAGCGCTGCCCTGTGACTACCATATCACCACCTATCGCTGTAAACTGCGACGGTGACGGAGCAGTCCTTGCTGCCACCATACGGTAGTGGATCTCATGACTGGACTACTACATATGCATATATTACAGTGTCGCTGGTGCCTTGGCAGAGCAGCCCCACCTGGTAGAGACAATAGTGCAGGAGCTATCTGAATGCTTTATTTCACACCAGACGTTCACACTGACTATGCACACCTTGGGATCGGTTTAACCAGGCTCAGGATGACGCACTGCAAGGGACTCCCGCCCCCTTAGCGTTGGTTGTCGCCCCAGGAACTCTATCACTCAGCCAACTGCCCGCTCAACCAATACATAGTATTCGGCTATTTATTCTTTTTTTTATGGATTATTTAGAGTCTAACGATCTAATCACGTGATTTTATCATGTATTCCTTTCTATTTATCCTAACAAAATAATCATATTCTAGAAATATCAATCTTTGAACTTACAGAATAGGATCTTTGCATAATGCACATTGCACTTAGAGTAGGATCTATGAACTCAAAAAAAGTAAGTGGGACTGATCATTAGACTGTGCCTGAGTATTTCATGGCTTAGCTGTTTGTTTGTTTGTTTGTTGTTGTTTTACGTCCTAGCAACATCTAGCAGTTTTGTGACATCACATTGGGAAGGGAAGGGTGGATTACACATGTCATAAGGTCTGCATAAAAGGTTTCAAATTTACTTTAACTGATAGAAGGGTTTGTGCTACTTTCCAAGTCTGTAACTATTCCCTGGCCTACGTCACTCTAACAGTTGATGAATATCATTAGGGCTGAATAACACTGATAATTCCATGCAGAACTGACATGGGATGACTCCCATTTATATAAAGCTGTATCTTGATGATATCCACATTATTCCTACCATAGTGAAAAACACTGCAGGAGATCCTATTTTTCACAGCAGCAACAATACTATTGACCTTGATGCTGAAAAGGGTGATGGGAGTATGCTGTCTTGGGGTACTCTTAGTTCATGTTGTAAATTTGAATTTGGAGTGATTATGCAGATGCAAAACAAAAGTCTATACTCTATAAAGTTGTGAATAGAAATGGACAATCAGTCTAACAGCCTATCATGTGGAGATTTTACTAAATGCCCCGACCCTATGTGTGTTTGGGGGCTTGTTCTATATTGAACAATATTGTTATAACCTATTCCTTCTTGTGAAATCTCCATCTGCACTAAATAGTCAAGAGTGCTGAGGCCTCACTTTAGTGTACACCATCATTCACGACAAGCTTTTTACAATTATTCCATGGCGCTAAATCTATTTTTTCAGTCTGTTTGTCCGACTATTTCGGCGTGTGACGTCAGCCCTATTATAAAACGTTATTTATGTAGATTTTATTTTTAAAGCTGATAGTCTGAAGTATCAAATTTTCCGAACCAATTATCTAGCATTGATTCTACATATCTACCTTGAATACTGATGCACTTATTCAACAAATGTTGCCAAATAGATGCGAATACCGAGGCAAATTAATAGAACATGTTACTGCTAAATCCGACGGTGTCAGAGTTTTGGGTGTGCGTGCCAAAACTAATTGTACATGTTTTCACTTCAAATATCTCAAAACTTAGCTATTTTAAATAAACGGTACTTCAAACTGAAGTAAGATAGATCATAACGATGAATTTAATATAGTCAACTCAGAAAAATGACAGAAACTCAAAACCATCAGACTATGCAACTTTAAAGAACATGTGTGTTTTTAGATAATGGTCCACAAAGCTCTCACTCGAAAGCTGCAATGTCCAACACAGTCCAATACAAACATCCTATTACCGAGACCAGACGGGATGGCCGAATGAGTTAGAGCATCCGTCTCCCGTGCTGGTAGATCATGGTGTCGTGGGTTCGAACCCTGGTCGAGTCAAACCAATGACTTAAAAATTTATACTTGTCGCTTCCTAGCCAGGCACTCGGCATTAATAGGACAGGGCAAGGACTGGTGTGCTCAATGTCAGGATAATGTGACTGAGTGGGATACCAGGTCATGGTGCCGGCGGCCTGATTTCCCAGTGGGACAGCACTATAAAGTCACTATGAGTGCGCACTGTCATAAGTCGGTACCCGTCCTGATATGACCTTAGATGTTGCTAGGACGTAAAACAACAACAAACAAACATCCTATTACCGGCATCAGGCTGTGGCGTGGTATAGGGGACAGGACTGAACAGGAAGCGAATTTGACGGTGTTGTGATTACGATGTTGCTGCCGAAAGTCACACAGAGTAAGGTGCGCGCGCATGGTGCATACGAATAACACTGACGTTAAACATGACACGTGTGCACTGCCACAAAGCGTTTCGTCGAGCTAACACAGACACGTTGCAGTTGGGGTGGCTTTTTTTTATATAGTGTTTGTCTTTAGTGGTTTTTTTTAAAATTGTTTTCTTTTTGTTTGTCTGACAACTTTGTAACTACATAACCTAGTTTGAGCTGATAAACGCACTCGAGTATTTAAAGATTAAGTATTCGCTTCGGGGTTTCGGAGAAGAAAGTGAGAAAAAAAAACGTTTTGTTTGTTTCTGGCTGTTTATTTAGGGTGGTTGGGTGGATATGGATTTATTGTTTTCTTTTTGTTTGTCTGACAACTTTGTAACTACATAACCTAGTTTGAGCTGATAAACGCACTCGGGTATTTAAAGATTAAGTATTCGCTTCGGGGTTTCGGAGAAGAAAGTGAGAAGAAAATCTGTTTTGTTTGTTTCTGGCTGTTTATTTAGGGTGATTGGGTGGATATGGATGGCTTTGTTTGATAAGAATCCCTGCAGTAAGCTATAAGCACTATGGAGTAATGGGAACACAATTAGTCTGTATTTGGCGATTATTATGATGAATGGAATCTACTCAGTCTACGTAAACGAGGTGTTCTGTCAGTGTTATACGAGCTACACGGAACCCCGGAACTGGTAATCTAATTAAAGATGAAAACAGAAACAACAAAACAGCAGTGTATGCAGCAGAGTGGAGTCTATATATATCCGATAGTGAGGACAAAGGATGCCTCACAAAGCGCCATGATTTGTCCATAAGACCCTATAATACTAACACAGCTCACTTCCATGTAAATTCTGTTTGATCAGCCCGGCTGCTGGTTGGTGTTTCACATGTAAACACATACAATTATATCATACATGAGATAGGTAAGTATGAATACACATCAATATGAAATTGTTATGAACAAATACCCATCATCATCAGCATCATCATCAGCATCACCATCATCACACATCTTTCACATTCATATATACATTTATACATATAATATAGCACCTGTTTAACCAAGAGAACAGCCAGCGCACCAAGTGGTGGGTTTGATCATTTTAATTACACAGTACAGGCTCAGTGAGCCGTCTTACTATTATAGGGACTTTGATTTGGCTTGAGTTTCATTAAAGTTGCATAGTCCGATGGTCTTGAGTTTCTGACATTTTTCTGAGTTATGTATATTAAATTGATCATTATTATTTACCTTACTTTAATTTGAAGTAACTTTTAATTGAAATGGCTACATTTTGAGATATTTGAAATCCAAACATCTGAAAATAATTTTGGCACGCACACCCAAAACTCTGATACCATAGGCTTCTGCAGTAACCAGACGGGATGGCCGAATGAGTTAGAGCGTCCGCCTCCCCTGTTTGGTAGATCGTGGGTTCGAACCCTGGTCGAGTCAAACCAATGACTTAAAAATTGATACTTGTCGCTCCCTAGCCAGGTGGTCGGCATTATTAGGATAGGGCAAGGAGCAGTGGAATGAGGAAGACCAATCGTCCACGATTGAAATTTCCCCTGCTAATGGACCAAAAACAAAAGAAACAACAAAAAACAACAAAAAAACAGGTTCTATTAAATCGACCCAGCATTCCCTTCTATGTGGCAACAAATACTTAATAAGCACATCAGTATCTAAGTTAGATACGTAGAATCAAATCTAGATAATTGTTTTGATTTTGAAAACTTGATGCTTCATCGGACTATGCAGCTTTAATCGGGAATCGGGGACGATCATAGCTTCAAATTTCCTCGGCTGTAACATGACGATACGCGCAGACTGGTTTATTAGACACAGTGACGACTGATAATAATTTGGTTGGAAGCTGGGAAGAGGATGGTTGGTTGTTGGGATTTTACGTCCTGGCAACATCTAAGGTCCTATCAGGATGGACCCCGACTTGTGACAGTACACACGGATGGGGATTTTATTGTGCTGCCCCACTGGAATACCAGGCTGCCAGCACCATGCCGTGATATCCCACTGAGTCACATTATCATGCCACAGCCAACCAGTCCTTTCTCTATCCTAATAACGCCGAGCGCGTGGCGAGGAAGCGACTAGTGTCCATGCATTGTTATGCCATTGGCTTGACTCGACCAGTATTCGAACCCGTGGGTTCGAATCCCATGATCTACCAAAACGGGAGACAGACGGTCACCTCACTCGGCCATCCCGTCTGGTCGCCGGGAAGAGGAAGGGGGGAGATGAAGATGCATATTCCGATGAGGGAATGACATTTTCAAAAACCAAGGCAGTGCCTAGATTTGGGCCTAGATATTTCCAAAAACAGGTAGCATAGGCCATCATTTTGGTGTGCACATCACATTTATCTTTTGCTTGTTTTCACTTAAAATATCCACGAGTTGAACCATATCTAATGAGAGTTACACAAGAATAAAGTACAGATCATAACGATTAACCTAATCTATATTTATTATTTACCATATACCATTTATATATACAAATATATATATATATAAATGGTTGTCACTCAAACCTATCGGATTGTGCAACTCTCCCCAAGCCCCAAACTCATCTCCGTTACAAACAGACATGGAAAAACAGACACACAGACACACACAGACACACACATACAGATACAGACATATATAGACGCACAGACACACATAAACAGATACAGATAGACACAGACACACATACACACAAATAGATACACAGATACAGACACACACAGACACCTGTATACACATAGACATACACATATGCACAGACGCACACATAAACATACACAGACGCACAGATACACACATATACACGGACATACACAGACACACAAACGCGCACATACATGCAGACACAGACACACAGGCACAGACACACATATACACACAAACAGACACACACCATGCCCCACACGCCACACAGACTACACACATATACACATAATTACACAGACACACACACATAATAATAAATAATAAATAATAAACATTTATATAGCGCCCATCCAGCAAGCCGTTCTCAGGTGCTTTACATAACAACAAATATGCAGGAAAATAAAGTCCACCTAGTTAAAAGCAGATTTAAACAAATGTATCTTAAGACCTTTTTTAAAAGCAACAACAGATTTACAATCTGTGATATATCCTGGCAGAGCATTCCACAAACACACACAGACACGCACCCCAACCTGAGCTATTACATGACGTCACGCTCGAACCTACATGCCACCCCCCCCCCACCCCTCCCTCCACGCTGACTCACACCGCACCGTTCTCATCCGAACAGAATGACAGCGTGACGCATTGGGTGGCGCCCCCGCGTGGCAGGTGCGTGCACTAGGCCGTTCGGCTCAGTCGGGTCCGGGACGGTACCTGGACGCAATTAGACTCCCGCAGCAATTGGATCACTTAAGAACCAGCAGCCGGCTGACTTGTGAAGGATCCACACACACACCCCTACCCCCGTGGTCCGCCTACGGCGATTGTTAGACAATAATGAGGATAATCTGAGGCAAATCTGAGCAAATTCCACCGACCCTGAGTGAATTCCTTCACACCAATTAATCTCGAGATCTAGTTGACGTAGAAGTGGAGGTGGTCGGATGGTAGGGTAAGAGCGTGTGTGTGTGTGTGTGTGTATGTGTGTGTGTGTGTGTATGTGTGTGTGTGTGAGTGTGTGCTCCGCATAATCTAATCGGGCTAATAATCTCGATGTTAAGATGGTAATGCCGTGAATCATATCAACTTATCTTTAGCAACATTGATGTGAGTTTATTTTCTTCATGTTAATTTATTATGATAGAGTTATATTAAAGCTGAATAATGCATTGACATCTTCAAAATTGTCTAAAGCAAATAGTTGTCAGATTTTATCCTGCATTTCTAATTTTAGAATAATTGTGCAACATACACTTAAGCTTGGTGCTCCAGTGCTATGGTGTCTACAATAAAAGTAATGAGTGAATCAAGTCCATGTCTAGCATGTTGGTGTGCACCCCAAACTAATTCTGCATATTTCCAATTTAAATCTCTCCAAAACTAACTTCTGAAAATGGGTGACTTCAAATTGAAGTAAAGTATATTACAATGATTAAGTTAATATATTTAGCTCAAGAATATTAATAATATAAAAAAAACACCGTAAATAACTGAGAGACATTACTAAGTTCAAGTTAATATATTTAGCTCAAGAATATTAATAATAAAAAAACACCGTAAATAACTGAGAAACATTACTAAGTTCACAAAGATGGTTACTCTGCAGTTAAATTATATTTTAAACTACAGATTGCAGCCTAAAAGAGAAAGAGGCACCGAGTTGTGGCTGAAGTGAGCACTGCCTTATTGGACAGAAGGCGACACTGCTCAGTAGGAAAGGGGCCTGGTTTTGCCAAACTTCATTAAAAATTGTCCAAACTAATGACTTATAAAATGATACTTGTAGCTACCTAGCCTGGTGCTCAGCATTAATAGGACAAGGACTGGTTAGCACAGCATCATGATAATCTGACTGCGTGGGTTATCGGGTCATGGTGTTGGCGGCCTGGTCTCCCAATGGGGCAGGTCTATAAAAGCTGCCATGAGTGTGCACCGTCACAAGTCGGTACCCATCCTGATATGACCTGAAATGTTGCTACGACGTAAACAAACAAACAAATTTTAAAATTGATACGTGTCACTTCCTAGCCTGGTGCTCGGCATTATTAGGATAGGGCAAGGGCTGGTTAGCTTGGTGTTAGGATAATGTGACTGAGTGGGATATTGGGTCATGGTGCCGGTGGCCTGATTTCCCAGTGGGGCAGCACTATAAAATCGCCATGAGTGGGTACTGTCACAAGCCAGTACCCGTCCTGATATGACCTTAGATGTTGCTAGGACGTAAAACAACAACAAACAAACAACAAACAAACAACAAACAAACCTAACTTCCTCTCGCTGCAGACCCACCTTTCTCAGATCAGAGAGTCGCGGGATCAATCTCCACCCGAGCCAATCCTAAGATTGATCAAATTTGTCACTACACTGTCTACCACTCAACATTGCTAGGATAGGGCAAGGACTAGTTCGATTAGTGTCAGCATATCAGCGACGTGGTATCCTATTGGAGCAGCACTATAAAGTCACCATGATTGCACATTGAAACAAGTACGTACCCGTCCAAATATGACTTCAGATGTTGCTAGGATGTGAAACACCAATCAACAATAAAACAGCATGCATCTAACTAGCTTTGAAGCGACAGACGTTGACTTACTCGGAACTGATGTATTACAACAACGCCGTTGTCGCAAAGGCAAACTATTTTGATTGCATTATTATATAAACCATGTAAACAATGTATGTAAATACATGTATACCTCTAACACTTACGATCAGAAGACGAGTGATATGGCACTGACAAAGGAATATACTGTATATGAATAACAAATTCATTTCTCTATTTCTTTTTTTTCCCTTCTAATTAGATACTGTATATAATGATGTGGTGTAGCTTAACGAGACTGCCACAACAGATCCTCCCCCATCCATGCCGGGAATGTGTCTGTGTATCGCTTCTTTAAGTAGAGCTTAACAGGAAGTGTAACCTAATGTAATCCAAGCCTTTCATTCAGACTGAAGCTCATGTTCTATTTATAGCCTCGAGCTGCTCACCCACCTGGTGTCCACGCCCTGCAGCACTTGTCAGCGTCATCCTAATTAACTGGTTTATGTTCAGCTAATTTGGACTAGACGGGATGGATCAGCAACACCGCAGGTTTGATTCCCGTACGGGAGTCCGTGGGTTCGAACCCTGACCGAGTCAAAGAAATGACTTACAAAATTGATACTTTTCGCTACCTAACCTGGCGCTCTGCATTAATAGGATAGAGCAAAGACTGGTTTTTCTCAGTATCATGATAATGGGATTGATTGGAATAGTGGGGCATGGTGCTGGTGAAATGGGCTCTCAGTGGGGCAGCGCTATAAAGTCGACACGACTATGCATTGTCATGCGGAAGGTCGGGAGTTCAATTCCCAGTCGAGTCGAACCAATGACTTAGAAAATGTATACTTGTCGCTTTCTAGCCAGGTGCTCTGCATTATTAGGATAGGGCAAGGACTGGTTGGCTCGCTGTCAAGATAACATGACTGGGTGGGATATCAGGTCATCTTAGATGTTGCCAGGACATAAAACTCCAACCAACCAACCAACATGTATGTATTCATAATTTATATATATAAATATATATATATTATAAATATATATATTTATCTATATATCTAAATGTATAAATGGGGTAAGCATTTGCTTATGGGTTCTTTTTGCCTCCAAAGGAATGCCCAAATTATTCAGATTTACCCAAGTTAATATAAGTAGGGAAGTGTTGGGAAGTGGGGTTCAACACCCGCCGCCCCCGTCGACTGCCCTTAGGGTGTCTTTCTGTGTGTGTCGTCTTCACTAATGTCATTGATGGTGTCATCACATCGTGTTTGCATCTTGTGATGAACAGATGATTCAGCCAATGATCGGGCTAATTCTATTTTAACCCGCGTGTTTGTTCCCCAGGTTACTGTCATTAGAGCAAGGTGGGGTGAGGGAGGGGAGGTGGGGGGGGGGGGGCGCAGGAGTACTGAAATCTAATCGAACTCTGCAATTATCCAGAATATGGTTTGTTCCTTCATAATCAAACTAAACACCTGATTGGCATCACTCGAGAAAAAGGGTTGGTAGTGATTGGTCAGAATCCGCGTGGAGTTGCAGACGCGAGCGATATCAAGAACTTGTAGGAATTATCGTGGAATGCCAGGCATACACTTGCCGACGTTGAAGGGAGTTAACTGAGAACACACGTGGGGTTTCGCGACTTGAGTGGACCTGCTTTTGTTTGTTTGTTTGTTGTTTTACATCCTAGCAACATCTAAGGTAATATCAGGTCGGGTACTGACTTGTGACAGTGCGCACTCATGGCGACTTTATAGTGCTGCCCCACTGGAACACCAGGACACTCTGATCGTGATCACGTGATCATCACATCTGCGAAGTGGAAGTTGGCGGGATAAACTCGGTTCAGCGTTAAATAAGTGCACCACGCCGAACACGCAGTCGCCATTTTATTTTTTGACGGAGCAACTTCTTCCCCTTCTCAAATTCTGTCCGCGCACACACACACACACACACGTTGGCGACTGACCTCGTGGTAGCAAAATGTAATCACCAGCCGAACAACTCCAAATGGAAACCCATTCACTCACACACAGAGGGTTAATTGAAACCACAGCTGTAATTATTTCACCCCAAAACCGCATTTTCCCATACCCGGCGCAACCACACACGCCAACACTGTGTGACCTCACGGCTTTGGAACTCACCTACACACATCCACCCACCCACCACCCTCGCTCCTCACCCTGCCACTGCTTTGAACGCCATCCTTATAACCCACATTACCAATCCACACTTCCACTGCTCGCATCACCAACTTCTCCACATGTAGGGTCCGTACACGTGGCAATATATGGAATTCAAGACTATTTCAAGGCTCTCCAATGCTGGTTTTTTAAATAGGAATTCAAGACTATTTCAAGGCTCTCCAAGGCTGTTTTTTTAAAATAGGAATTCAAGACTATTTCAAGGCTCTCTAAGGCTGGTTTTTTAAATAGGAATTCCAAGACTATTTCAAGGCTCTCTAAGGCTGTTTTTTTAAATAGGAATTCAAGACTATTTTCATTTGGATTTCACTGGGGGAAAACGATGGTGAATGACGATTTCGGACTAATTTAGATCAGTGGGGACAATTTATGAAAGTCAGGGCTTATCAAGACTAATTACGCAAAATAGGTTAAATTCAAGGTTTTTCAAGGCCTTGAAATGGGACAAATGAAGTTCAAGATTTGTCAAGACTTTCCAGGCCCCATACGCACCCTGCACATAAGGCATCCTTCCACGCCTCTCTCCTCAACACACCTCATTCCACCGGATCTGAAAGAGTACTGACTTCCAGTGCGGAAGGTCGTGGGTTCAAATCCCAGCAGACACCAAACCAAAAGTGATTATTTGTCGCTATGAAGCCTGGCGTTCGGCAATACTATGAGAGGACAGAAGCTGAGTTGCTCAGCAGCAGGATAATGTGACTGAGTGAGATATCAGGTCATTCTGCCTATCGTGTGGTCTATCAGTGGGGCAGCACTATAAAGTCCCCCTCAGCGCGCACTGCTAGGAGTCTGTATCGGACCTGATAATACTTTGGATGTTGCTATAGCTCAAAGTTTTAACAAGCTAACTTTTTTTGCCCAATCCTGCCGATCACTAACAGGCCTAGACAATTATTGACCAGCTTGAGCAGCTCGACCAGCTCGTCGTTTTCTTCACCTCACCTCTCCCTCCCCCGTCTCCCCCTGAATACATCGCCCATCTTCCCAAGTTCCACCTCTCACTCCACCCTCCTCCCTTCGGCCGTCTCCGCCTCGTAACAATTCAAATTATTACTTTAAAATTGATACTTGTCGCTTCCTAGCCAGGCGCTCTGCATTATTAGGATAGGGCAAGGACTAGTTGGCTCAGTGTCAGGATAATGTGACTGAGTGGGATATCAGGTTATGGTGCTGGCAGCCTGGTCTCCCAGTGGGGCAGCACTATAAGGTCACCATGAGTTCACACTGTTATAAGTTGGTACCCGTTCTGATATGACCTCAGATGTTGCAAGGGTGTAAAACTCAAACAACCAACCAACAATTTGAATTTAGTCTAAGCTTGAATTATTATGTCCATTCACATATTTATCCACCATCCCCATCCCAAATCTCAACCACACTTCCCCCCACCCTCAATCCCCCATCTCCCACCCACCAACAGTCATCGATTACCATAATCCGAGCCAGTATCTACAGTCCAACCTCGTCGTCCTTCACCGCTCTTTATTTAATCCATCTGCATCAGTCGTGCTATTATTAAGCGCCAAATGGGATTACCCGGTGGAGTGGGGGGTTACATCTGTTCACAAACATGGCCCTTTCAGAGCGTCAATAGCCATGTTTCCGCGCCTCTTTTAACCCGGCCTTGGTTCGCTTCTTTGCCACAGCTAAAGCCGCCAACAATGATAATGGGCTACATGGATAATCCGTCTGTTGGCAGGGCGGTGACAATGAGCATATTGTGAGCTGCTCAGATCAGCCTCCGAGCAGCTCCGAGTGGCCAGCGGTGATAGCCCATTGTACTGTCAGTGTTTGCGAATCGCTTCGGTTTGCTAACTATTTACCGATTATATCAACGAAATTTAAATAGTGTTATTAACCACGTAGGGAAAAACTAATATTAGAGGGTACCTTTTACATATAAAAATAATTTAAATAAATTACATTAAAAAGTGGAATGGTAATACAAATATTTCAACACAGAGTTAATTACTTTTTTAATTGTTCATCAGCATCCCCCCCCCTTGTTTTCTTCCCTCCTAAAAAATTCCGGATGGATATTAATTATTAAACCCCGTCGAGAACAACGCTTCATTGTCACACACAAACACTCACCCCTAGGGCAATGCAAAACAAGGACGTCGACAAATAAATCATATTTATAAACAAAATTGACTCAAACACTAACAATAATACAAATATCGGTATTCTTTTTTGCAAACGATATGAATAATTGAAACACCGCTACAAGGGGAATAATAACACATACAGTAAACCCAATACAAACTGCGCACATGTTCGATATCTAAAACAGATGTTCCTTATTATTAAGTATGTCAAATCGAAATGACAACATGAATAGGATGAGCAGCCAAACACCAAGATGGATAACATCACCCTATTCATTGAAGAAGAGCCACACAGAGTTGTGATGGGTGTCAGCGGGACCAAGTGGTCCTCACTTGCTTCCACATAGGCCATTCTTGAAAGGTTGGGGGGTTACTAACCAGTTGTAAAATATTCCGATTTACGGCTTTGGGGGGAATGCAAATGTTCTATTACTAAACAGGTATACATGACCAAATGCATGTATCTATATATATGTAAGTGCTGGTGGTGCCTGAGTGGGATGTAAATAGACATAGTGGTGCTGGCAGGGCTGTGTGTAAGGGGCACTCAGGGCCTACTGCCTCCCCCTCTGTTGGGTAGGATCACCACACTCAGGGTCAAGGTTGGTGGTGGCCAGGGGGGGGAGGGGGGCATACAGCTTGGTGGTGGTGGGCAGACCACTGGTAACCATGAGGACCAGGAATGCTGGATCCATATTGGTAGGTCCAAGAATGCTTGTTTCGCAATGGGGGAAAAGGGTGGGGTGATACTCTACAATGAACGGATGTACTATATATAATAAACCAGAGAGGCTTGGACTCTCTCTTCTCACACTCTTACTTTGCTTTTCTTTCTCTCTTTCTCTCTCTCTGTATTGTTTTTTACCTTAGCCTACCGACATAGCCACAGACTCGAACACCCAACCCTACACAATGATTTAGCAAATTTATACTTGTCACTACCGAACCTGGCGGTCAACGTTACTAGCATAGGGCAAGGACTGGTTACCTCAATATCAGGATAATGTCACTTAGTGGGGTATTTGGTCATGGTGCCAGCCGCCAGGGCTCCCAATGGGGTAATACTATAAACTGGCCATGACTGCGCAGTCACAAGTGAATATCCGCCCTGATATCACCTTAAATTTTGTGGAATGTAAAACCCCAACAAACAAACATTTCAACGATTGGTTTAAAGCTACGTAGTCCCTTGAAAACATCAAATTTTCGACACCAAATTAGTTGTCTAGATTTGATCCTAGATATCCAACTTAGATACATAGACACTCATTAAGCATTTGTTGTCACATAAGAATGAATTTAAAGTCAATTTAATAGAAGAGGCTGACGCTGAAGCTTATGGAGTCAGAATTTTGACACGCGCATCAAAATAAATAGTGCATGTTTGCACTTCAGATATCTCCATTTAAAATAGCCATTTAAAATAAAAACTTACTTTAAATTACAGTAAGGTAGATTATAACAATTGTCGTGGGGGTGATGAATATGGGAAATATTGCGCCTAGTGCGGGACTCGAACCCACATCTCTGCATTCCGGGCCAGTGTGCTAACCATTACACCACCTCGGCTCCCTGATATCACCACACTACCCACGCCTACCTGTCTATGTGGTTACTTGCCTGAGAGGTCAGTGTAGACCACTACACTCGTCCCCCTGGAAGTGTAAGTCTTTTAATGCTTACAATTACATACATACAGGAAATGCACTAAAACATACATACAAAGGGTAGGTTCAACAACCATACAGTGCAAAGCTTGTACAGGATCGTGGTCACGGCAACCAGTGTCGTGGGGTGATGAATATGGGAAATATTGCACCTAGAGTGGGACTTGAACCCACATCTCTTTGCAATCCCGGCCAGTGTGCTAACCATTATACCACCTAGGCTCCCTGATATCACCACACGACCCATGCCTACCTGTCTATGTGGTTACTTGCCTGAGAGGTCAGTGCAGACCACTACACAATCAACCTAATATATTTATCGGAAAAAAGGAAAACTTAAAACCATCCGACTATGCAACCCATCAAAGTACTCGAAAGAAGTAACAATTCAGAATCTCTACATGGCTGAACCGAATTGCATTGATTTAACCAGACGCTAAGATAGTAGACAGGGAAATGCAATAAATTCCTTCCTAAATTTGAGAACAATGGATCCACCATTAAAAGTCTACTTTTGTGGATCTATTTCTTTGAACCAAAACTCTGTTTTAATTTGTTAGTTACAACCGCCACCCACTGCCGTTGATAGACGGACGCATGCGCAGTAAGGCCATAGATGATTAATCAGCAATTACTAACGCGCTGCTAAGAGGAACACAGTCAACTTGTTTAAAGTTGCATAGTCCGATGGTTTCGAGTTTCTGTTATTTTCTGAGACATATTAGGTTGGTCATTATAATCTACCTTACTTTCGTTTGAAGTAACTTGTGTGTTAAATGGCTAACATTTGAGATATTTCAAGTGGAAACATGCAATATTAATTGTGCTAAGCATGCCAAAACTGATTCTGCAGGAACAGATTCTATTAATTTGAGTCAGTATGCCATTGGTGACAAATGCTTAATAAGTGCAACAGTATCTATGCAGAATCAAATATGGATAATTGTTTTGGTTTTGAAAATTTGATGTTTTCATTGGACTATGCAGCTTTAAGAATTGGACTGTCGCGAGGTACGAGGCCGCTGTACTAAATTTAAACCAATCCAGGCTGGCAACTGAAAGCCCCAGTTGTTGGGTTATATTGTGTTGTGGTGGTTGGGTGTTTGGGGTTACATCCTGGTAACATCTAAGGTCATATCAGGACGGGAACTGACTTGTGACTGTGCACACTCATGGCGACTGTATAGTGCTGTTCTACTGGGAGACCAGGCCACTAGCACTAGGACCTGATATCCCACTCAGTCACATTATCCTGACAATGAGCCAACCAGTCCTTGCCGTATCCTAATAATGCCGAGCGCCAGGCCAGGAGCGTTTGACTCCACCAGGGTTTGAACCCATGGATTCGAATCCCACGATCTACGAAAACGAGAGACGGACACTTAACTCATTCAGACACCCGTCAGGTGAATTGTGGTGTGGGTGTGAGTGGTTTGAGGTGGGTGGGGTGGGGTGAGGAATACACATAACACTGTAACTGTCTACAATGAAATATCAGTTAAATAGAATATATACAATATAAGCTGCTTACAGTTGAAATAAAGCACTTCAGAAGCAGCGGTTCTATAAGTCTAATCGCTGTGCTTCCAAATCTTAAAATCCACTCTTGCTTTAGTAAGATTTTGCATAAAAGGGCATGGAGGATATTCACACGTCAGAACCAGTCAACTCATCATCTGGCTATTGAAACTCTGATGTGATAAACAGCTGGTTAGTGTAAGATTTAGTGACGCAATGGAACCTTGGAAAAGACGGGTATTGAAGTCCAGAATAAGTATTGCAGGGTAAATTAGGCATTGGAGTGTAAAATAAATATTGCAATTTAAATTAGTGTCGTAGTGCAACGCCAGTATTGCAGGGCAAAATATGCAATGTAGTGCAAAATAGGAATTGCAGTGCAAAATAGGAATTGCAGTGCAAAATAGGTATTGAAGTGCAAAATTTGTTTTGAAAGTGCAAAATAGGTATTGCAGTACAAAATAGGTATTGCAGTGCAAAATAGAAGTTTCAAAGCAAAATAAGTACTACAATGCAAAATATGTAATCCAATACAAAATAAGTATTGCAGTGCCAAATAAGTATTGCAGTGCCAAATAAGTATTGCAGTGCCAAATAAGTATTGCAGTGCCAAATAAGTATTGCAGTGCCAAATAAATATTGCAGTGCCAAATAAGTATTGCAGTGCCAAATACATAATGCCATTCTAAATGAATAATGCAGTGCAAAGTAAGTATTGCACTGCAAATCAGAAGGTATACAGTGCAACTGGGAGAACTTTCAGTGCAACTTACACATTTTCCGAGGTTCTGGTTTATAATAAGTTCGATCTCTGGTCGGTATAAGTGAGTGGCGTTACTATGGCAGTCGGTGTAATTTGTAAGTGAGAGGTCTTACTTCATGAACAGAACGCCACGAGTGAGCCGTCTTACCTACACGGTTGGGAGTCTCATCTTTGCGGGTGCACTCAGGCGCAGTGGGAGCGGTGAGAGGATGCACAATGGGGTCATCTGGCGGACGGATTGAGAACTATTGTCTTCCCGCTCAAACACCACCATTTATCACACTCACAGGGCCTGGCCTTTTGTCGTCTGCTCGTCTAAATGTCGTTTGGGGAGCTAGAAGCCGCATAACTAACAATTCGTCCACAAGAATCAGTCAAATTTAATCAAACTGCGTCTTTGACAGGAAAATAAGTAGGTATAGCAATGATGCCAGAATAGATGTATTACATGTAAAAAGAATTGCTACATTTGCAATGTAATTTCATGGTTTCTTCGATGACCATATTTAGAGATTTTAACAGAATGATCTGCGTTTTGTTAGTAACGCCGACCTCGCCGGGTTCGAACGGGGTCGCTATAAATGCAGGATTATTCGCATGAACGTGGGAGTCGCCTGTTATTTCATCACTTTCAAAGAAAATAGTCCCATAAATTGAAGTCTGAGTTAAAGGTGCAATGCGGCGGATGTCTGTTACTTCTGAAAAGTGAAAGCTCACACATCCTTCTCCTTAACTTAGGCCTGACATCCATAAAATAGTTGTATCTAATACCCCAGTGACACGAGGCCTGCGTTCGCTTACAATCGATCTGCGAGCATTTTGCAATTAAATTACGACCATCTTACGACCACCTTACGACTAATCACCGAGTGCTCTGCGAGCAATCGTCGACCATTTTGGCCCTTTTTGGTCGCTAGGAGGTTGTCGCTGCAGCACCAACAATCTCCTTGCGACCTCTGGCGTCTCCACCGATCGCCGACCGATCGCCGACTAATCTGCGACCATAGTAGCTGTACTCAAGTGTCACACGAGGCCTGCGTTTGCTTACTATCGATTCGCGAGCATTTTGCAGTTAAATTACAACCATCTTACGACCACCTTATGACTAATCGCCTAGTGATCGCCGACTGATGCGATGTGGCGCGTGTACGATGATGTCACAATGTCGCATGGTGCATCATTGTCGACATAGCGACGTATTAAAATAGTTGGTAACAAATTGTTTCATTTTTGTCACAAGGAGCTCACAGACTTTTGGTCGCCAAGTGATCGCAAGCGAACACAGGCCGTCGTGTGACTGGGGCTTAAGAGAGTGGGTGACTTTGAAAGTTGCACAATCCATTGGTTTTAAGTTTCATATTTAAAACACACACATTATATATTATATATTATTAGGTTGATCATTATAATCTACTTCATATAAGCTCTAAATAACTTATCTTAAAGGGTTAACTTTGTAGATATTTGAAGTGATAGTTGGTTGGTGGTTGGGGTTTTACGTCCTGATAACATCTAAGGTCATATAAGGACGGTATTTTAAGTGAAAAAGATCCACGCTTAATTTTGGCAGGCACATCAAAATGCTAAACATCATATAGGCTTCAACACTGACAAGTTCTAGTACATTGAGGTAGTATTATTTCTATGCAGAAATATATGCTTGATGAGTGTCTCAATGTCTAAATTGGACGTGTGAGATAGTTGTTTTACGTCCTAGCAACATCTGCATGTCATATCAGGACATACAGAACAAAATATAAATTTACAATTCGGCATGAGTGCACGCTATCGCAATTCAGTAGCCGTCCAAATATGACCATATATGTTGGTAGGACATGAACCCCCAATGAACCAATCGCACTCTGCTGTGTGATTTCTGTACCTCTTCTAATTTCCTTGTGGCCTTTCCCCGCGTGTCTGTCATGATAAAGACATGGCAACCTTTCATCATTAATTTCCTTTCTTTTATTTGATTGGCAGTTTTTTTGTGGTGTTCTCTGTGGCGGAGTGGTTAGAGTGTCTGACTTTTTTTCTAGGTCGACTCCTAATCTGAAGGTAGGTGGTTCGATTCCCCATGCCCCCCACCTCTGCCAATTTGGATTTCCACCGCTGTGTATAACTTACAGCATCATCAAAGAGCAGTTGCTCTCATACCATGTCTATGTGGTGTGGGAGGTTAAAAATCCATTGGGTCGGTAAAAGTGTAGACTCTGGATTTCTATTGACAAACTGTCTAATGGGGAAAACAAGTCTATTCAGACTTATCCATGAGAGGTAGTATAAATCTTCAAGAAAAAAGAAAACTTGTCGAGTGTCATTGAGATCTAATATTTCAATCTCCTAATCATCATTGGCTCCACAGGTGAAGCACATAGTCCCTCTACCACTAGTAACAGTGTATTGTGATAGCTCAGAAGAGCCAATGAGGCACAGCTAGGCTTTACCATCGCCTTCTTTACCATCTTTTTAAATGTCTGCGTTTGGTTCTTTAGATTTAGCCATTACTTCATGGTTACCATTGACTAGACAATTATAGCTTGAAAGTTGAAGGTTGGAATTGTCTTCAATTTGTCGCTATTCTGCACTCTTGAATACGAGTAGTCTGAGTTCCGCTGGTCACTGAGGAAGGACTGAAGTTGTGACCCAACATGCCGTGTCGCAGCTACACCTTACCTAGGGGCGTAATCGATTAATCAACTTGGGTCACCCGAGCCACTTTTTGGCGCATGCACACATCCTACAGACTCGGGTCGAATAATCGAATACGCTTCTCCACGCTCGGGGTGGAAAAAATGGTGGCTTAATCCAAAACCTTTTTTTCTTTTAAATAACCGATATAACTACAGCAAAATAGGATTTAAAGTATTGTATGATTGCATAGTTTAGTTATATTTCCATTTCATTAATCTGTGTTATTACCAACATAAAACATGTAGGACTGGTACTGGTAGCTATTATCCTGCAGGACGGTACAAGCACAAATGTGATGTCATTGTTCCTAGCAAAGCCTAGCCAAGAGGTGGGTTATTGGGGTCTGGTCGTTTTGGACGCGGCACTTGTTTTTGTCAACTCCACTCACGGTGTTCAAATTGAAATTCTACCAACTCGGCTGACCCGAGTCGCCCGGGTCCTGTTAATCGATTACGCCCTGTATGACAGGTGTGGGTGATAGTCCCCCTTCGAGCCCTATCCTTCACTATGGAACCTATACTTGAAACTCACTTTATAGAAATACAGGATAATTACATTGCATCATAACATATGCATAAGAATTTATACATAACATAACCTGATGACCAAACTTGGTACGGGTCTTGTCATATACAGTAAAACCACTCTATACCGACCCCTCCACATATCGACAACTCCCCTATATCGATCGCTTTATTTGGGTCCCAACAATACCATTCATTGTGAGGAAAATCTAACTCTCTAAACCGACCACCTCCCTAAATGGACCACTTAAAGTGGGCCCCATGGTCGGTCGATTTAAAGAGGTTTAACTGTATTTGTTTCTAAAGTGCCTGTCACACTATGCAGGATTAGGGGAAGGGAAAGAAACCGAACAAAGTCTGTTGATATTCGGCAAAGGCCGGTTTGTGTCCGTTGCATATCCGTTGCATATCCGTTACATATCCGTTGATATCCAGCCCGATCCATTACAAGTTTTGAACATGCACAACACTTGGAACGGATGCCGCCGGATTGACATCTACGGTTCTTGTCCGGTTTGAGTCCGTTTAGTTTGCTTAATGTCCGTTGGCTATTCGTTCATGTATGTTTCATTTCAGTTTCATGTCCGTTTCATGTCCGTTTCATGTCTGTTCGTCCGGCGGCCTTTGACCCGATATCGCAACATTTTGATACATTTTAATACATTTTTCTACTTATCATGCCCAACACTACCAGACTAGACAATTCTGTCCATTGCTCAATCCGGCATAGTGTGACAGGCACTTAATGTAGAGTGCAGTGAAATTGTCCTTAGAATTATTTTACATCAGATAAAAGACGTGTCGGACTGTCCAACTTTAAACTAGGTTCAGTTTTCTCTTCCCTACAACCTGTAGAGCTATGTAACGTGCTGAGCTGAGTGTTTGTAAGTTACTCTATATTTACGGAAGGTGAATTCTACAGGTAGTCACCGATTGGTCGCCTATCAGTCGCCAATCAGTCGGTGATCAGTCGGCAACCTCCGGCTGACCATTTGTCGCAAGGAGGTTGCAGGTTCTGCACCAAAAATCTCCTTGTGATCAGAATGGTCGCAAAGAGGTCGCTTACCACTTTCAGCAAAACTTTACCCCGAAACATGGCCGTATTCATACTTGATTCACTCTGTAAGATGTGAAGTGTAAATAAGCATACAAAATAACAATGGATGTGTGTATAGTTTAAATTTAAAAGTAAAGAGGCAGGATAACAAACCCACAACTATCATTTTAAATACAAAACATCACTGATTAATGAATAAAGTATATATACACACATAACACCCCAGCTAGTTATGATTTAAAAATAATATAGGCTTTAAATTTAATCAATTATAGACATATTTTTGCCATTTTCCAGTATTTCCAAGGATCTTACTCTCAGACAAATTCCATGACTTTCCAGGCGCAGAATCCTGAATTATCAAACTCCATGACTTTCCAGGTTTTCATGGAGGGCTAGTACGAACCCTGGCTAAATAGCTAACCATGCACATGACGCGCGGCCTGGTTGGCTCCCCGTGTAGGTCGTTGGTTCGAACCCCAGCCGAGTCAAAGCAATACCAAATTAATGCTTGTCACTACCCAGCCTGGCTCTCGATTTTACTAGAATATGGCGAGGACTGGCTGGCTCAGTATTATGATAATGTGACTGAGTGGCATATCGGACCATGGTGCCAGCTCCCGGTCTTTCAATGGGGCAGCACTATAAAGTCGCCAAGAAAGAAAAAAACACATACAGGCAGCTACTGTAATACAGGCAATCAAACACCTTATCAGCTACTACTGTGTGATAAGATAACTCCACCACTACAGCTGGCCAGCATTGAAAACAAGCCCGAGTACTCGAGCTTATATGCTATGGACAGTATAAACACAGCCAAACAAAAAGAAGTGTGTGCTGTCATGTCAATAACCGTCCTGATATCAACTTAGATGATGCTAGGACAACAAAAATCAACAAACAACAAATAACAACAACAACAACAGACAGCAACAAACACCCCATTACGGACACACAACCCCACTCATTAGATTTAAAAGCTGATTGAACTGAATGACTGTACCATTGTAAATTTGTTTTAGTTAGCTATCGTTCGCTGCCGAAAGAGGGCGCAAGTGTCACCACAGTATTATTCTCACTCACAGCACAATCCGAGTGCTTCAATCTCCCATGTGCCACACAATGGGCACAATGCCGACCCATGGGTGGAGAGTGAATGATTGGAAGACTATCTGGGACCGGAAGTTGGATGGCGCATTGTGTGCGCGCGCAGATGACGAGCCCGGCGAGGCATGACGGGCTGACGGGATTGGTGTGACGTGGCAAAGGGGGATTACGTCAAGGACGTGTGTGGTGCACGCGCATGCGCGACGGGAGATGGGAGGGCTGATGGAGAGACAATGAGAGGTGACGAGGGGCGGGCTGGTGATGCCAGTAACCACCCTTCCGGTAAAATCTCATGTAGGGCGTTAACTAGGCCGACATGCGCCGAAAACATGAGGCCGACAGTCGGGGTTGATCAAGTTAAAACTTCTAATTTGGCTATCTTAACACTGGTTTCCCGTTCACTGCTGCTTGATCCCCAAATATACCCAACTTTCCCCGATGACCAAGAGTGCATAACACAGTGGTGGATTTGTTAAATAAATATTTGATGGTGATCAATATTTTAGTGATCAATATTTCAGTGATTTATATTTTACAGATATTATTTGTTAGTAATAAATAGGCCTATTTCATTGGAAATATTGTATGGTGGTAATAATTGCATAGTGGTAAACAGGTAAATATTTTTTTTAATGGTAAATATTTGTATAGTCGTCAATATTTCATAGAAATAACTATTTCCTAGTTATGAAAATTGTATGAGGATAAATATTTCATAACGATACATGTTTCATTGCGATAACGACGTTATATCGACAAAACATTCATAACGATGAATATTTTATTATGATGCAGGTTTGATCTGACCCACTGACCCAATGTAAGCACGATAAACAATTAGTTTGGCAGCTTTGGTTAATACAAAGCTATTTTTGAAAAATTGTAGGTACTTTGGTGATGAAACCAAATACATATTAATTGTACACGTTTCATCAGTATTAAGTCTTATATCCGTTCATTAGCGAGCCACATGATTTTTTTCTTCAAGATTTATACTGCCTATCATGGATAAGTCTGAATAGACTTGTTTTCACCATTAGACAGTTTGTCGATAGAAAGCCCGAGCCTACACCTTTACCGACCCAAGGGATTTTTAACCTCACACACCACATAGACATGGTATGAGAGCAACTGGCCTTTGCTGATGCTGTAAGTTAATCACATCAGTGGAAATCCAAATTGGCAGAGGTGGGGGCACGGGGAATCGAACCACTGACCTTCAGATTAGGAGTCTGACCTAGAAAAACGTCAGACACTCTAACCACTCTGCCACAGAGAACGCCATGATAGCTTCTTAAGTAGAGAAATTGGAAAATAATATAATACCAGGATCAAGAACAACAATTCTTAAAATCACACCGGACCCGGTAGTCGAATGTGTGGAATGTCGTGGGTTCGATTCACCCTGCCGGACGCTTAGCATTCCTATAATAGAGCGAGGACTGGCTTGTTCAGTATCAGGATAATATGACTGAGTGGGCTATCGGGTCATTATGCCGGCGGTGTGGTTTATTAGTAAAGCAGCACTATGAAGCTGCCATGAGTGTGTGCTGTTACAAGTCGGCAACAGTCCAGATTTTACCTTAGATGTTGCTAGGATGCATAATCCTGAACAAACAACGTGAACCATAAATTAACCATATGGTTAGTCGTAAGTTGAAACAAGTTAGCATATAATTCCGGGTGTGACAGTCAACCTGAAGAGATCGTCCATAATTGCTGCGATATACCAACAGATCATATCAACCAGTAAAAAACATTGAAGTCAGTAAGTCTATATGCGTATGTGTCTGTGATTCATACCTGTTGTGAAGGATTGGTTGGTTGGTTGGTTGGTTGCTTGTTGGAGTTTTACGTCCTGGCAACATCTAAGGTCATATCGGGACGGGTACCAACTTCTGAAAGTGCACACTCATGGCAAATTAATAGTGCTTCTCCACTGGGAGACCAGACAGCCATCACCATGACCTGATATCCCACTCAGTCACATTATCCTGACACTGAACCAACCAGTCCTTGCCCTATCCTATTAATGCAAAGCACCTGGGATAGAAAGCGACAAGTATCAATTTTTAACACAATGATTTGACTCGGCCATTGTGAACGCTTAGACACACAGTGTATGCACATCACAGCAATGTACCTGCCACGACAAATCAGAATGTATGGGGTGTCAACTAGCAATGTCATTTTGCTGCAGATGTGCTAGTGTCACGTACACTGCCGATCGCCTGTCGCGTCAGGTCAGCTCGTCCGATTGCTTAAAACCCTACATGGATGACAGACCTTCAGGACTAGTGTATGTCCTACAGAGCTTAAATTCCAAATGTTGTGTCAGCTTCGATATTCGGTTATAGTGCAGCCACATAAAACATTCTTAGCTAGGTTTGAACATTCGGGACTTATGGGGTGATGCTGCAGCCACATAAAACATTCTTAGCTAGGTTTGGAAATTCGGACTTATGGGTGATGCCTGCAGTCCCATAAACATTCTTAGCTCGTTGAACATTCCAGGACGTATGGGGTGATGCTGCAGTTCCATAAAACATACATAGCTAGGTTTGAACATTCCGGGACTTATGGGTGATGCGCAGTCCCATAAAACATTCAGAGCTAGGTTTGAACATTCGGGACTATGGGTTGGCTGCAAGCCACATAAAACATTCATAGCTAGGTTTGAACTTTCGGGACTTATGGGGGTAAGCGCACCCACATAAACATTCCAGAGCTAGGTTTGAACATTCGGGACTTTATGGGTGATGCGCAGCCACATAATACAGTCAAGCTAGGTTTGAACATTCGGGACTTATGGGGTGATGCTGCAGTCCACATAAAACATTCTTAGCTAGGTTTGAACATTCGGGACGTATGGGGGTGATGCTGCAGTCCCATAAAACATTCAGAGCCTAGTTTGAACATTCGGGACTTATGGGGGTGATGCAGCCAGCCACGATCAAACATCTTAGCTAGGGTTTGAACATTCGGACGTATGGGGTGATGCTGCAAGTCCCATATAACGTTTCAGAGCTACATTGTTCTTTGAACTCTCTGGGACTCATGGGGTGATGCTGCAGTCCCATAAGAACATTCAGAAGTCTAGGTTTTGCACATACGGGACTTATGGGGTGAAGCTGCAGTCCCATAAAACAAAAAACATTCATAGCTTAGGTTTTAACATCGGGACTTAAATGGGGTGATGCTGCAGGCCACATAAAACATTCATAGCTAGGTTTGAACATTCGGACTTATGGGGTGATGCTGCAGCCCACATAAAACATTCATAGTTAGTTTGAACATTCGGGACTTTATGGGGTGATGCTGCAGTCCACATAAAATCAATCATAGCTAGGTGTAACATTCGGGACTTATGGGGTGATTCTGCAGCCACATAAAACATTCATAGTTAGGTTTTAAACATTCGGACTTATGGGGTGATGCTGCAGCCACATAAAACCATTCATAGCTAGTTTTGAACATTCGGGACTAATGGGTGATGCTGCAGTCCCATAAAAACATCATAGTTAGGTTTGAACATTCAAGGACGTATGGGGTGATGCAGCAGTCCCATAAAACATTACAGAGCTAGTTTGAACATTTCGGCTTATGGTGAGCTGCAGGTTCACATAAAACAGTGTCACCTTATATATGAGCAGGTTTGAACATTCGGGACTTATGGGTGATGCTGCAGTCACAAAAACATTCATAGTTAGTTTTGAACATTCGGGACTTATGGGGTATGCAGCCGTCCACATAAAACATTCATAGTTAGGTTTGAACATTCGGACTTTGGGTGATGCTGCAGTCACATAAAACATTCATATTAGGTTTTGAACATTCGGGACTTATAGGGTTGATCTGCAGTCACATAAAACATTCATAGTTGGGGGGGGAGGTTTGAACATTCGGGACTTATGGGGTGAGTGCTGCAGCCACTAAAACATCATAGCTAGGTTTGAACATACGGTACTTATGGGGGTGAGCTTGCAGCACATACAACATTCAGAGTCTTAGTTGAACATTCGGACTTATGGGTGATGCTGCAGTCACATAAAACATCATAAGTTAGTTTGAACATTCGGGACTTATTGGGGTGATTGGCTGCCAGTCCCATAAAACATTCATATTATGGTTTGAACATTCGGGACATGGGGTGATGCTGCAGTCCCATAAAACATTCATAGTTCGGGTTGAACATTCGGGACTTTATGGGGTGATGCTGCAGTCACATAAAACATTCATAGTTTAGGTTTGAACATTTCGGGACTTATGGGGGAATGCGCAGTCACATAAAACATCATAGTTAGTTTTGAACATTCGGGAACTATGGGGTATGCTGCAGTCACAAAAACATTCATAGGTTTATTTTATTTAGGTTTGACAATTCGGACTTATGGGGTGATGCTGCAGTGACATAAAACGATCAAAGTTAGGTTTGAACATTCGGACTTATGGGGTGATGCTGGCAGACACATAAAACATTCATATTAGGTTTGAACTTCGGGACTTATGGGGTGTTGCGGCAGCCACATAAAACATTCATAGCTATTTTGAACATTCGGGACTTATAGGGTGATGCTGCAGCCACATAAAACATTTCATAGCAAGGTTTGAACATTCCGGGACTTATGGGGTGAATGCCTGGCAGTCACATAAAACATTCATATTAGGTTTGAAACATTCCCAGACTTATGGGGTGATGCTGCAGTCACATAAAACATTCATAGTTAGTTTTCAGAACATTCGGGACGTTATGGGGTGAGCTGCATCCACATAAAACATTCATAGTTAGGTTTGAACATTTCGGGACATATGGGGGTGATGCGCAGTCTACATAAACATTCATAGTTAGGTTTGAACAATCGGGACTTATGGGGTGATTGCCTGCAGTCCACATAAAACATTCATAGCTAGGTTTTGAAAATTCGGGACTTATGGGGTGATGCAGCAGCCACATAAAAACAATTCATAGCTAGGTTGAACATTCGGACTAATGGGTTATGCTTGCAGCCACATACAAACAATTCATACTAGGTTTTGAAACATCGGGACTTATTGGTGATGCCTGCCAGTTCCATTACACACATTCAAATTTAGGTTTGACCATTCGGACTTATGGGGTGATCTGCAGTCAACAAAAAACATTCATCATAGTTAGGTTTGAACATCGGTACTTATGGGGTGATCTGCAGTCACCTAAAACATTCATAGTTAGGTTTGAACATTTGGGACTTATGGGTGATGCTGCAGTCACATAAAACAATCATAGTTAGGTGAACATTCGGGACTTATGGTGTGATTCCTGCAGGTCACTAAAACATTCATAGTTAAGGTTTGAACCATTTCGGGACTTATGGGGTGATGCTGCAGTTCACATAAAACATTCATAGCTAGGTTTGAACATTCGGACTTATGGGGTGATGCTGCAGTTCACATAAAACTATTCATAGTTAGGTTTGAACATTCGAGACTCATGGGGTGATGCTGCAGTCCCATAAAACATTCCATATTAGGTTTGAACATTCATGACTTATGTGGTGAATGCAGCAGTCACATAAAACATTCATAGTTAGGTTTGAACATTCGGGACATATGGGTTGATGCTGCAGTCACATATAACATTCATAGCTAGGTTTGAACATTCGGACTTATGGGGTGATGCCGTCTGGCTGACGATCTAGACATGCTTGGTGTGATAAATGTCTGTAGGACCAGAAAACGTGCATACTAGTTAGGACACTATTTATGGCTTGTAAAGGCATACCAAGTTCTCCTCAAGTCCTTGTGACAGTTTAGAGTGCCTACAGGACTGGACACTCGTTGCCCAATGCCGAGTAGGAAATGGAACATCGAGCATTTGTTGAGACCCGAAAAAGTTTTGCCTTACCTCTGCTCTTCTAACCGTGTGCAGTAAATCGCAAACCCCTGTAAATTTGCAAGCACCCCGGGTTTGCGATTTACGAGAAATCACAAACCCCCCACCTTGGATTGAAAACGCGAACCCCGCCGTTGCTTTGTTCCATTATCACACAAGCATTCAGCTATGGCCCTATATTTAGATTGTTGAACTTCTACCAGGTCTGGGTGAATAAAATAGATTCAAGAGGATCAGATGGATTAATTGATTAGTTTTGCTGTCATGCTGTCCAGCAAAGGCCCTTTTTCTCTCTATTGATCACTCATCAAGAATGATAAGGGACCACTCCATTTCTTGTCCAAAGATCCAAAAAACAACAACATTAAGAAAAGCCAGCACAACTTCTTTAAAACACTTTGAACTAGCAAATATCCAATTCCCTACAAAACTGTCAGTCACTTTGCGCAACATTAGGCTGCTAATTTCATACTTTTCAAATGAAGAAAATGAGAACAAATATCCCAGCAACTAGGAAACCGATGGAACAAGTGCTTTTGTTTTGCTCTGGCCGCCGTTTAACTATAGTCGGGTTCCATTCCCCCCAAACAGCAATTAACATGGGGGGTTTGCGATCTCCAGGGGGGGTATGTGATTTCCTATGAAATCACAAACCCCCAAGCCCATATATGGGCATGGGTTTGCTATTTCCTAGGAAATCACAAGTGGGGGTTTGGTGATTTACAGGTTTGGCGATTTCCTGCTACAACCGATTAGGTGACAATCAGAAAGCTGACGACCGATAACAAGCCAAGGTCACCACCCCCTTCCTGCCTGATACACAAGTCTGGGCTTACAAAATTAGGGGATGTCGGGCAATGGTTGTTTTGGTTGTTGTGAGTTTTTACATCCCTGCAACATCTAAGGTCATATCAGGACTGGTACCGATTTTGACAGTGCGCACTCATGGTGACTTTATAGTGCTTGTCCCACTGGAAATCAGGCCAGGACACCATGCCCAATATCCCCCTCAGTGACATTATCCGACACCTGAGCTAAACCATCCTTGTCCTATCCCTATTAAATGCCAAAACGCCAGGACTAGGAAGTGAACAAGTATCAATTTGATAAGTTATTGTTTGACTCCTACCGGAATCAAACCCCGGCTCCTGCAATGCTAGGCCCCCTTCTACCGATCGGCCACCTGCGCCCGTGTCCTGGAAATGATTCGATAACTGTCAATAGGACAACTCAGTGAAATTCCCGTAGAAGGGGACCGGGAGGTGGTGTGTATTGTCCAGTAATGACGCCCCAATCACAGACTGCACATTCATGGACTTCCAATTACAAATATCACATTTTCCTAACCTATTCAAAACCCAGCGCCCAGTCAGTTTGGGGGGTCCCCCCCCCCCCCATCCAGCCCCCTCCCAAAATAATCTATGATTTAATACCTCGGCAAAGGTCAACAGGGTTGAGTCATTCAACGAGTCCTCTAACAATAGTTTGGCACGTGGCCTCATTTAAGATGCTTGAATTACCAGCATCAAATGCTGCTCACTGCTCTCCCCTCCCTCTTAAAACGTAAAATAAACAACTATCAAAGTATACCAGCACTCTCAACTGTAACACATGACCAAAATAAAAAAGCATTTCTCTTGCAAGATGAATACTAGTCACTACTAGTCTGGGCGCTCCAGCAGTACTGAGGAGAGGGAAATGACTGGTTTAGCTCAGTATCAGGATAATATGACTGAGTGGGAAATTGGGTTATGGAGCCAGCGATCTGGTATCCCTAGTGGAGCAGCACTATAGATTTGCCGTGAGTGGCGCAGTATCACAAGTCGGTACCCATCCTGATATGATCATAGATGTTGCCAGGTATGGTAAAACTCAACAAATAAATGAAAAACAAAAAAGAAATAAAGCATATGTCGTGGGGGTGATGAAAAAGGGAAATATTGCGCATAGAGCGTACTCGAACCCACATCACTTTGCATTTCGGGCAGTGTGCAACAACATCCAAGAACCACCTAGCCTCCCTGATATCCCCATACTTCCCCACCCTACCTGTTTATGTTGGCTCCTTGCCGAGAGGTCAGTGCAGACCACAACTCTCATCCCCAGAATTTGTAAGTCTTTTAATGCTACAATCATACACCCACATGCAATGCACTGACATGACGTTCAAAGGTAGGTTCACAGGGTAGGTTCAACACCTAATACAGCAATGTAGCTTGTAACAGGATCATGGTCATGGCACGAGTTGTCATGGGGGTAATGAAAAAGGAAATATGCGCCTAGAGCAGACTCCGAACCACACATCACTTTGCATTCCATGCCAGTGCACACTAACCATTACAACCACATAGGCCCCTGATATCACCATACTCGCCCACTGCCTACCTGTTTTATGTGGCCTCCTTGCCACGAGAGGTCAGTGCTGACCACTACACATATTTAAATATATTCTAACTAACCAGAAAGCTGTCTAGTTGGATCAAGACAAATCAAATGTATTCTGCAACCATTATCTGCATAATTCTCAAAATCTACTATTAACTGTAACAACTAACTCATACCCCATTACATAGTACATAGCATTCATACTCCTCACTAGGTAAGATCAGCAAATCAATGAAATATTATAAAGTCAAATGACTAACCTTTCAATTTATGTGTACGCGTTACGTTGTTATTGTCTATATGTGCAAACTATCTCATCCAGAAAAAACCATACACACCCCATAATACCTCTATGGTCACAACTCTCACTTTCAAAACTCTAGTCCTAGTTTTTTTTTATCTCATCCCGCGAATGAACTATAAATGAACTATATGTGTATATATATATATATAAATATATATATATATATATATATATATGTATATATATATATATATATAAATATATGTATATATATAAATATATATATTATATATATTATATATATTATATATACAAAATAAAAGTCCTGGTATGACCTCGGATGGCACCAGGACGTAAAACTGAAACAACCAACCAACATGATAAAAAGAACATATGAAGATTTGGCACGATAAACAGAGAAGGGGAATACTAAAATTTCAATCACAACAACACAAAGAAAAAAGATACGAAAGGATTGCTTAAATCGTGTGGTTGACCACTCACCCAGACGGACGCCGCTTCGAGACTGTGGAAGAGAACAAAAAGAACGTATTGTGTTAATATGACGACCTTTCTTGTTTGCACCCCCCGTGACACGCCGGGCCCCAGCAGACACATAAAGAGAATCGCTTTATTATCGGCCACACGCCCGAATGTCAATTAAGTGTCTCTCAGATCTCACACGCGCCGACCAAAGTGAACAGATCCGGCAAAGACGGTCTTATGTTCATGAATACAGTTGCATAATCCGATGGTTTTGAGTCGCTGCCATATTTTGTCTTTTATATGAATATATTAGATTGATCGTTATAATCTACTATATTGGGGACCAGACAGGATGGCCGAATGAGTTGAGCGTCCATCTCAGGTTTTGGTAGATCGTGGGATTCGATTCCACGGGTTCGTACCATGGTCGAGTCAAACCACTGACTTAAAAATTGATATGTGTCGATTCCTAAGCAGGCGCTCGGCATTATTATGATACGGCAAGGACTGGTTGGCTCAGTGTAAGGATAATGTGACTGTGTGAGATATCAGGTCATGGTGCTAGTGGCCTGGTCTCCCAGTGGGGAAGCACTATAAAGTCACCTTGAGTGTGCACTGTCTCAAGTCGGTACCTGTCCTGATAGTGATATGACCTTAGATGTTGCCAGGACGTAAAGCTCCAACAAACCAACCTCTGCCATATTTTTCTTTGAGATGAATATATTAGGTTGATCGCTATGATCTACTACATTGTCGACGTTGATATCAACATGGGTAATTGAACCCGCGAAAGAAGTACACACCGTATCTATGGACGCGACTTCTGGCGCCATCTATATTGTCCTTTTGAACTCATATTTTTATTCCGACTTAGGCGCCACCTGCTGTAATTCTCCGTAACAAGCTATGACGCAGTTCCATTTCTAGACACTTCGACCAGAGCATCTCGATCGGAAGGACGTGTTTTTCTAATTCAGATTTAACCGTCCCACCCACCCATCTAATTGTCATAATTGATGGGGTTGGTGCCTGGGATCCTCAAACTTTACTATCAATAAGACTTCAATTTCATGACTTAACTGTAACAAGAAAATTAGTAAGAATAAATGCCACTTATATACTACTGTGCTTGTTTTGCGTTGGTTCAATTATTTTAGTTTGAAGTAAGTTATTATATTATGTGCACGTCGAAATGGTGAACACCATAGGCTTCAGCAGGACAGGACAGGATCAAGTTTATCATGATTCGGTATGTGATGCGTTCATCAAACTAAACAGCTTTAAGTCAGTTAATTATTGCTGATGATTTTGTATTGCTTAATGAACACCGGAGAAAGTTAATCTCGCCTACTGAACCGCTTGATTATGTTCAGGGAAGGAACATCAGAGTTTATACCGCGTAATAAGACCCTCTTTCGATAGCTCTGTCACCGCCATGTGAATCGTGTTGGAGGGGATGTTAAAGTTGCATGGTCCGATGAAAACATCCAATCTTCAAAACCAAGGCACTTATCTAGATTTGATTCTACATATTCAACTTAGATATTGCCGCACTTATTAAGCATTTGTTGCTGCATAGAACATCGTAATAAGTCAAAGTATTAGAACCTGTTACCACTGAAGTCTAATGCCCGGTACACACCTAGCGTATACGATCGTTTTCCCGCACCCACCTAGCGTATACGACCTAAAACTGCCCCAAAATCGTGAGGTGTGCACTCCCCTAGCACACCTACCGATTGCGATTCCCGATTTTTTGGGATAAAACGGTATATGTGCGCTAGGATTACGATTGCGATTCCCGATTTGAAAAATGAATCGGCCCGATTTCAGTTTTAAGCTGATCGGGAGTCCTATGCGCGAATCCTATACGCTATGTGTGTACATGGCATTAGGTGTCAGAGTTTTGGCAAGCTTGCCAAAATTAATTTGGCATGTTTTGACGTCAAATATATCCAAAGTTAGCCATTTAAATTAAAAGTTATTTCAAACTAACGTAACGTAGATCATAGCGATCAGCATAATGTATTTATCTCAGAAAATGGCAGAAACTCAAAAGCATCGGACTATACAACTTTAATAAAACTGTGAGCAGGCGTTCACAATGAAGAGATTCACTCCTTATTTCCTCCCACATTCACAATTCATTGGGCCTACGCGATTATGTACATACATATGTGGATATATAATAGTACATATGTAACCATACATTTAAATACAACATAGATAATAATCAATTACAATTTGTGTTAGGGAAAAAAAACCGCTGGCTATCTGTGTTATCCCAGTTGAAAATAAAAACGATTCAATACATTCAACCACCTTGGAAACCTTTTGCAAGCACCAAGCCCACATTTCGCATAATATCCTAAATCCTAAGAAAGCCACGTGGGATGGGCGGGGAGGCAATATTTAGGAGCCTATTCTCACAGTGGCATGGCCGCCGTGGGTGATTGAGGTGTTTATGGATGCTGACCTGTTCCCTTGTCTTGCATGACCCCCAACACTGACCACTCCCAATGCACAAACCGGGCGAGGTGGCCAAATCGGTAGAGCGCGGGCCTCGCTTTCGGAAGGTCGGGATTTCGGTTCCCGGTCGATTCAAACTAATGACTTGATACTTGTCGCTTCCTAGCGTGAAGCTCGGCATTAATAGGATAGGCGAAGGACTGGTTCGCACAGTGTCAGGATAATGTGACTGAGTCGGAGATCAGGGTCATGGTGCCGGTAGCCTGATTTCCCAGTGGGGCAGCACTATAAAGTCGCCATGAGTGTGCACTGTCACAAGTCTGTACCCGTCCTGATATGACCTTAGGTGTTGCCAGGACGTAAAACTCCAACAACCAACGAACCCAGTGCACAATGCGCGATGACCGTTACTAAAGCACCCTCGGGCTGCTTCACTCACAAATCATCGACCAATTTCACACAAAAATATTTCATGATACTCAAACCTTCTATATATTGCTTGTAATATCACCTTTATATGGTCTAACGTCAACAGTGACTTGTGTTCGAAATTTTAAGGCGGCATCTTTTTTTTCCATTCTTGGTGTTGCAAATACTGTGATTAAAACAATTATTGCTGGTTTGATTGCCAATTTTTCTGTTTAGTTCAAATGACCACCCGATGACCACCACTGACCATCAGAGCCAATCCGTCACCATCGCAACCCCTCTTAGCCCGAGCCCGAAAGCCATTCGTTAATTTACACGCAAAGAAAATAATGGAGGTCCAACTGACCGAGGTCATCCCTCCCGTGGTCAGTTTCAACATCGATCTTGATTGGCCGACGGGTAAAAGTCACTTTGTCAGGAGTGACCCGATTGGCTGTGGGATGTTATCTGTTTCATCAGCTCTTTGTATAATACAGATATTTCAAGCATATAATCATTTAAAATCCGATCTAGTTATGGCTTCTTGAGAATGTACATTTTCTGCAATGAATAAAATATGGTGGCCATCTTGATTTTCTTTTTGCATTTTATTGGGCAAATCATAGCTGAATTCGATGCCTAAAATTGAAAACATATAAAACATATCAAAACAACCTTACATTCATGTTTCTGTCTGATCTATTCGTGAATATATGAGGGAAATAGATTTTCTCTGATTCAGTGGTGGCCATCTTGGATTAAGCCTCCTAGCACAAATTGGTCAAATGTGACATGATGCCACCTGGCAGTTTCTGAATATATATGCCCTAAACATCAATAATCAACAATAAAAAGAAATGTTAACTCCAAAACGAGGTTCCATGGTACTTCTGTTGGAATAAGTAGTTCATGGTCCTTTGCTGAAATTAGATGCAAAAAAACAATTATACTCATACGTATATTATCTTAAAATTAACTAATGCTTAGAGGGATTTGATGAAAAGATGTACTCACATTATATCGTGAATTGTGCTAGACGTATTTCTTCTACAAGTAGTTCATCTTCCTTTCCTTGAATTAGATGGAAAACGTTATAATAAAATAAATAGAATATACTTGTTTTAAATAATTAAATTAGGTTATTTTCACAGAATTTGGTATCATTTCATGGAGGCACTTTATTGAAACGCAATAATTATGCTGCAACTACATATGGATACCACCAGTAGACAACAAGAGCATAGTATTCTAAACCCTGAACAGAAAACCATGTCACTGTGGCAGCATTAAGGGCGGTTGATGTATGAAACTCCCAACATCTCCCGACCAGCCACTGCAGGGACAAATCAAATCTAGATAATTGATTTGGTTTTGAAAATGTTATGTTTTCATCGGAATATCAGCTTATATGTGACTCAGTTTCTATCTGTAGAATAGTCAGTCCTGTCACAGGCACACAGACCCTTACCGCTATCCCGGGGATGCAGTCCACACACTTCGCGCATTAAAAACGTATAAGCATGCGCACCCACGGACAGCCAATCAAAGTGCCCGTTGCATATTGTCTTCCGCCTCACTGGCCGCGCCCACCCAATCAGACCAGCAAATGCGGCGCTGGGATACAGCGTTCCATGTGCAATGAGCATCATCATGGCGACCGCATAACTTCCGGTCCAGTGATCCAAACTAATGATTCTATCTCCATAGCAACCCGCGTGCTGATGATGATCATGACATTTGCACTGGCGACTGAACTTATCGCGTTAGTCCTGTGTGTGCGCTCTGCTCAAATTAACGCGCTGTGAACTATCGTAACTTGTTCTCCTTCTTCCTCAAGGTGTTATGTCGCTAACCAATGAGTCTTGGAAGTTAACACAGATAAGTATTCTCCCTGAACAGTTTTATAAGCAAAACGATATAATAAGATATATACATCAACATCGTGTCACACATTTCCATCCTGTCGTAGCAACTGTCCCTGACATCTCAAGGGCATGCAATCAGTATGCCCCCTAACCTGCTAACATACATGCTCTTTATTTGGGCTACTTTCTTTATTTAGGGGCCAGGGGGGATTGTGAGAGGTGACCTACTTAACGCAGACTCCTCTTGTGGGGGGAGGGGGAAGCTTCATAAATTGGTTGTGAATGCATTGGATTTATTATTATATTATTCATTATAATCTACCTTATTTGTATTCTAACACTAACAGTCCAGCAGTAGTTATCGAATAATAAATATTGGGATCAGGCTTCTTTTTTTTGTTAATTTAAAAAGGGACATCTCTCTATGCTATGTTTAAATAATTAATTCAGCAATTATAAGCACAGTTCTATCCTCATCTTACGAATAGCGGGAACCAGCGAGCACTGGAGAGAGCGAGGTATATAGATTCGGCCAGCTAGTCGGATCAATCAGAATCGGCAACTGAATCGTGGGTGTGAACTACACAGTGCCCAGGTTAAGTCGGCATTACTTATATTAGTCTTAGCCTTAGAGACTAGGATAATAGTGTGACTTTGGTTTGAATTGGAAATTGTGTTTTTATTCATACGAGCTAAGTGTGGCACTAGGACCTGGGAAAACTGGGGTAGTCTAGTCACTAGTCTTGAGTATTTCCTCTTAAATTATATATAATTATACATATAATTTGATATATAAATATGTATATAATCCAGAGTCCCTGCTTACAATACCAGCTCATACCAGTAGAGATAATTCCTGGACTAATCACAGATTTGTTCACAAAAGCTCGGGAAGGGGTAGGGGGGGGGGGAGAGGGAGGGGGGAGGGGAGAGGGGAGAGGGGAGAGGTGAAACAGAACAACATTAGTATGCCAGCCTTTGCTCAGTGGAACACCGCGCAGACGCCACTGCAGGTAGAGGACAGGTTCCGCTTCCGGTCCCGGACGCGGCAGGAACCGGAAGTTGGACGTGGCTTCATGGAAAGTCTCGCGAGATAACGCGGTCAGTGTCACAGGGCCCGACTGACCTTCCGGCATCCTAATGGAGGGCGACCGGAAGTGCCACACATGACATGGGTGGAGGCATTCTGGGTAGCCATTTCGGTGGAGGAAGGCGGCCACTGCCAGCGCCCCCTAGCGCTAAGCCATAAGCCTGCACCTAGTACCACTCTTAGCAATGCAAGGTGAGAGACAATGGTCTCTTATTCTGTGCAAATGGCGACTATTGAGCTTCCTCAAAGACTACAGCAATACACCTTTCCGCGGAGCTTGCGCAGTCAGCTGAAACTCGGGTTGTATATCAACTTTGGAAGCGAGTCCTAAGTTTGCACAGAACAGCCATAGCATTCATTGAATGCAATGATTATTGAATCATGCCATGCATAAATAAAAATGTTTCTTGTACATTGGAGTGCATTACGGTTTTGAAATAAATTTAGTTGTTTACAGCATTTCGTTTTAATTTCTCCTGGCCTTTCCTAGTTTCAAACCAGGCACTGTCAGAAACATGGTTCACTGACAACCACAAAAACAACACCCTCAACATAGATGGATATAGGCTTGTACGCAATGATAGGCAGCAAAATAACACACTAAACCAAACAAAAAAGGGTGGAGGTGTTGCCCTTTACTGCAAAGACACCAAAATTCTAGATCCTGAAGCACTAATAACAGCTAACTTATCAAATGAACACATAGAACTACTATGGTGCCTAATAAAAAATGAAAAGCAAGCAAATATAGCCATAGCAAGCCTCTACAGACCTCCATCAGGGGAAATTGAACTCTTCATTGAAGCCCTAGAGAAGAGCATAAACACCATAAAAAAACTGACAAAGGCAGAAATCTTCATACTAGGAGACTTTAATGTAAATTACAACAGCAATGATAAAAACAAACTAATGCTGCAAACCACAATCAAAATCTTAGGCCTACAACAGCTCATCACTGAAAAAACAAGGCTCAGTAAAAATAGCACCACAATTGACCTAATACTAACCAACTCAAACCACGCCACTAAATGGGGCACCAGGAGCTGGGGTATAAGTGATCATGAGCTAATATATGTAACAAGGAAAAAACTAAAAAGCACAAATCACTATGAGTATAAGATGGGCAGGTCCCTAAAAAACTACTCAGAAGATGCATTAAAAAATCATCTGCACCAAAACATAAACAACATCACACAAAACAGAGATGATGTTAATATCTATTGGGGCAACATCATCGCAGAAATAAGAAAATCAGCTGACGAGATGTGCCCCATTAAGAAAATAAAAATACAAAAAAACCAGGACCCCTGGGTAGACAATGACCTGCTAACGCTCATCATAGCCAAAAGTAAACTGGGTAATAAAGCAAAGCTCACAGAAACTATAGAAGACAAACTGGCCTACCATATTGCCAGAAACCACTCTCTCAAAGCTGTGAGAACAGCAAAAAAGAAATACATAATAAAGCAGGACAGAGACTGGGGAAGCAATACAAACAGATTCTGGAAGAATGTAGACCTATTATTCCCCAAAAATAACAAAGAAGAGCACACAACCTTCCAAGATAACGAAGGGACAATACTCTCAGACAAAGATGCAGCAAACAAACTGAACACGCACTTTGCCACAATAGGACAAACGCTGTCAGGAAAATTTAAAAAAAGGTGGGAAAATAGATCAGGAACTGTGCAGAATGAAATCCCCACCTGCAAAACAGATATAATAGAAGTAAAAAAACTAATAAATGACATAGACACAAATAAACCAAGTGGAATAGACGAAATACCAACCAAAATGCTGAAAGAGGCACTCCAAGCCATCCCAGCCACTATAGTCGACCTATTCAACATCTCCTTTGAACAGGGGCATTTTATCTCAGCCTGGAAAATGGCAACCATTACCCCTATCCACAAAAGTGGAGACAAACAAAACATGGGAAACTACAGGCCAATATCGATTCTTCAAACCCCAGGCAAGCTCATTGAAAAAGTGCTACATAGACACATAAATGAACACCTGGAAAAAAACAATATACTAAACGAAAGACAAGGAGGTTTCAGGAAACTGCACTCCACATCTAAAACAATAGCTAACCTAACAAATGACATATTGGCGTCAATGAACCAAAAACAATTAGTTGGAGCAGCCTTCATTGACTTCAGCAAAGCATTCGATACAGTAGACCATAACATACTATTGGAAAAACTAGAATCCATGGGCATAAAATCCAACACTATGGACTGGATAAAATGCTACCTGAAAGACAGGCAACAGAGAACAAAAATAAACAATACACTATCAGACAACCAACCTGTCACATGTGGTGTACCCCAAGGGTCAGTGCTAGGGCCACTGCTCTTTATAATCTACATAAACGATCTTGAAAAATGGTTACAAACCGAATGCCTCCAACTATATGCAGATGACACAGTCATATATGCAAACGGCACCACAGAAGAGGAGGTAATAACTAAACTAAACAAGCTCCTACTAAAACTGGATGAGTGGTGTGAGTCCAACAAAATAACCATCAACACAAGCAAGTCAAAAACAGTTCTCTTCTCGCATAAACAAATGCCAGAAAGAAAACTACACTGTAAGCTAGGAAGCCAAACACTAGAAAATGTAGACCATTACAAATACCTAGGCCTTGAGTTGGACAGCCAACTAAACTACAACCTATGTATAAACAAAATTGTCCAAAAGGTAAACCACAAACTGTGGCTATTTGCAAAGCTAAGAGACTACATGACACAAGAAATGTCAATAAAAATCTTCAAGGGCATGGTGCTACCCTATTTTGACTATGGAGATGTAAACTACATGGGTGCAAAGAAAGAACTTCTAAAAAAACTGCAAACACTACAGAACAGAGCCCTGAAAATCTGCCTCAGAGTAGACAAGCTGCACCCCACCTATGACATACACAAAAGAACCAAAGTAAAATTGCTAGAAAATAGGAGAATAATTCATCTGAAAACATTAGCATACAGCTATAGTCAAGACAATAAACTCCTAACAAAACCACAAAGGGCAACTAGAGCAAATAATGCGCCACTACTAAAGCAGACCAGAAGCCAAATAAAAGCTCACGAGAGAAGCACGCTAGAAATGGCCGCCAAGGTGTGGAATGCCCAAACAGTAAAGGAACGACAAATTCCTGACCTAAAAACATACAAAAAATATCTGTGCAAAATAAGGCTAGAAACCCCCAACTAAGCTGCACCGCAAAAGGGCAGGTGATACATGTCACGGCCCACCAGCGAGACGCCCAATGGAAGGTAACCATACCAAAAGCACCCAGATAACACACCTCACAGCTGCGTACAAGCCTATGATATGTAAATAGGAGTAGGCTAGTCTAGAAATAAGAGTAGAAAAAATAAAGCACATATATGCCAAGAAAATCCAAAAAAATTAACATAGACTACTATAGTACTAACCAGACCAACCAACTATCTATCTGCTACTGAAATACAGGCAATCAAATACCTTATCAGCAGCTACTGTGTGATAAGACAACACCAACACTACAGCTGGCCAGCATTGAAAACAAGCCTGAATACCCAGGCTTATATGCTATGGACAGTATAAATACAGCCTCAATAAAAAAATTAAAAAAATAAAAAATCCTTTTGTGGAAAGGGTTAAGAGCAAAATGTTCTCTCTAGTAACAGCTAGGTATGACCTATATTTGTTTGGGTTGCCTGACCATGCCGGCACCATAGGGAATGAGTGAGCTGGTCAGGTTGTGTAGAAGGCTCTGAATTGTGATGCTACATAGTGATACTCCACTCTGTTCTCTGAGACCATGCATTTTGCTCATATCGAGTTCATAGTAGGGGAGAGTGGGGCACCTTGCGCCGTGGGGTACCTTGATCCAGGGGTTCTATATCTATAGGCTGTAGTTTTGGATATCTACATCTAGGTGACAGCATAAACAGGTTGGAGAGCTTACCTCGATCGGGCTATGGTGGTTAAATACCTCATTTGAGCCCCGGTGCAATTTCCAAGGTCGAATTTCATATAGGATTAAGATGCAGGTTCATAAATATGGTTGTGGAACACTGAGTTTTAGGAGGTTTTCATATTGGAATATATCTCTAGAAAGCCAAAAATTATATCTAATTTCCTGGATATTCGTAGGACATTTAGTTGGGACCGGATTGAGTAAATTAACAGTGAATATTAGGAAATAATTCATTAGTTACAACACATGCCCATGATAGTACTGTGTTGGTATAGCCATTACTCCCAAACAATAGAGGAGCCTCCAGTCAACCATGGGGGTATATGCTGGTCTGTGGCCCACTCATATACTTCCACTTGCCACTGGGGGAGGTCCTCTGGGGACTGTTGTACATCATTTAGATATATTCTCCTTTGTTACAATTTTCTCAATTGATTGTGAGCTTTTAGATCCTTTGTAAGTGTCATTTGACACAACCTTCATAGCTTTAAGGTACTTAAAGCTGCATAGTCCGATGAAATATCAAATTTTCAAAACCAAAGCAATCATCTAGATTTGATTTTACATATCTAACTTAGATACTCATGCACTTATTAAACACTTGTTTCTGCGTAGAAGGCAATACTGAGTCAATTTAACAGAACCTGTTACTGCAGAAGTCTATGGTGTTAGAGTTTTGGCAAGTTTGCCAAGACAAATTTTCCATGTTTGCACTCAAAATATCTCAAAAGTTTACCATTTAAAATAAAGGTAACTTTGAACTAATGTAAAGTAGATACTAGTGATTGATCTAATATATTTATCTCAGAAAAATTCAGAAATTCAAAACCATCGGACTATGCAACTTTAATATGTGACATGAAAGACAGTAAAAGTGATGGTTAAATAAGTGACAGAATAAATTTGAGCTCTTCTGACCATGAATATCTGTGACTATAGCTCTGTAGGATCAGCATATCAACCAAACTATAACCGTGGTTGGTTTACATTGTCTATTAAATTAGTTGACCGTTCCAACTTAAACAATATTGACGAGTAAAATAGAGCACAGAAAAGTATGCCAGAAGAGCATACAACTGTAGTAAAAAAAACAAGTGGTATAGGCCTGTCTCAAAAGGTGATAACTCTTTTTTCTTTGTCCATAGCAACGATTAGAATGCCAGGAAGACCAAAACAATGGTTATAAGTAAAAAGACAGATAAACCAAATATCAATATAACCATAGATGGCACAAACATAGAACAAGTATCCGAATTCATATATCTCAGACAAAAGATTACAAATGATGGGAGATGTGAGGAAGAAATTAAAAGAAGGATAACAATAGCCTGAACAACATTCTCCAAAATGTATAGAGTGTTAACATCAAGTAAGATATTAATACAAACAAGGAAGCGTATTCTTCAGTGTTATGTGTGGTCTACTCTAATGTATGGGGCTGAGACATGGACAATCTCTAAGAAAATGTACAAACGTTTAGCAGCATTTGAGATGTGGACTTATCGAAGGATGATGAAAATATCATGGACAAAGAAGATCACCAACAAAGAAGTTCTCAGAAAAATTTTAAATAAGAAAAGCTTGTTTGCCACTATACAGAAAAAGAAACTTATTTATTTTGGCCAAATCATTTGTCAGAGTTCAATATACCGTACATTGTTGGAAGGGCAGGTGAATGGCAGCAGATCGAGAGGGAGACCAAGAACATCATGCTTTACAAATATTTCACAGTGGACAGGCTTGAATTATTCACAGTCTATCAGAACAGCACACCATCGGGACAAGTGGGGAACCATTGCATCCAACGCTCGACTAGAGGACGGAACTATTGATTGATTGATAGCAACGATTGACACAAAACAGCACAGAAATGGTTACACTGAAAACACAAGGACATTTGCTTCAAATCAATACGTATATCTATTGGGATTATGAAACACCATGTAAAAAGCAAATCAGTTTATCCTGAGCAATTGCATAAGCAGATAGTATGTTGATCATTACAATGGACAATGTTTTGTCCCATATTGCTTAGCACCTTTTGAGACAGTCTCATATCATAAATAAAATAAATAGTAAAGCAACTTTTCCAAGTTAAAAATGGAAAATGACTTTTAGTAAAAAAAATCAATTTCCTTCCAAAATTTAATAATGAGTTGTGGATGGATTCGGAACGACTCCATCATACCCACATTTCCAAAAACATCATCTCTAACCGGTTGTAGGTGAGGACATCTCACCAGAATGTGATGGACTGTCAGTATACACCGGCAGTGGCCAAACTGAAGGCGAGCGGTCCCCAGCCAAAATAAAACTATTTTTGTTGTCCCATTCAAATAGGGCCTATCATGAGCAAGTAAGCGCGGGAGCAACGTGGCGCTGAAACAGGTTTTGCTCGAGCTGCTCACAGACAATTGCTCTGCCCAGCATCTGTGCTTCCTCCGGCGCGCTCAGAATGTTTCATTTCCTACCTGAGTAATTACCTGATACCTCCCATTAAGGGAATTATGGTAACAAAACCCGGCGACCAGGCCGGGGCCCATTTTTATCAATTGTTTCCCATTTTCCCCTTCTATTTTCCCTTCATCTTTCCTTTATTTTCATTAGCCATTTCTTCTCTTTCATGCTTCATAATCATAGGCACAACTTTTAGCGCCACTTCCACCGGTACTTCTTCATACCACGTTTTCTGTAGGACAGAACTGTTGCGAAATAACTTGAAAACTTAAAAATAGTGAGGCACTGCGCGATTCCACTATAATGCGCCTGCGCGCTTGTGGTTCCACTGATATTGGACCAGGCTTCAGCTGCTGTTGGGAGAGGAGGCATGGATTTCCAAGGCAGATGAGTTCCTGAGTCAGAGAGAGAAACAGAGAGACAGAGAGAGACAGACAGAGAGAGAGAGACAGATAGACAGAACGAGACAGACATATAGAGAGATAGACAGAGAGAGAGATAGACAGATAGACAGAACGAGACAGACATATAGAGAGAGACAGACAGAGAGAGAGAGAGACAGATAGACAGAACGAGACAGACATATAGAGAGAGACAGACAGATAGACAGACAGAAAGAGACACAGAGACAAACAGAAAGAGAGAGAGACAGACAGAGACAAAAGGAAAGAGACAGAGAGTCAGAGAGAGATACAGAGACACGGAGAGAGACAGAAACAGAGAAATACAGACACAGCGAGAGACACAGAGCTTCAGAGACAGGGGAGACGCATAAAGAGAGATGTAGAGCACATAGAGAGATATAGAGAGCACAGAGAGGTTTTTTGTTTTGTTTGTTATTTGACGTCCTAGCAACATCTAAGGTCATATCAGGACAGGTACCGACTTGTGACAATGCGCAATCATGGCGACTTCATAGAGCTGTCCCTCTGGAAAATCAGGCCGTCGGCACCATGACCTGGTATCCCACTCAGTCACATTATGCTGACACTGAGCACACCAGTCCTTGCCCTGTCCTAATAATGCCCAGCGGCTGGCTAGGAAGCGACAAGTATCAATTTTTAAGTCATTGGTTTGACTCGACCAGGGTTCGAACCCACGAACCCACGATCTACCAGCACGGGAGACGGATGCTCTAACTCATTTGGCCATCCCGTCTGGTCAGAGTGACGGAGAGATAAAGAGAGCGCAGAGACATAGAAACGTAGAGAGCGCACATACAGATAGACGTAGAGAGGGAATAGAGACAGAGTGAGGTAGAGAGTGCACAGAGAGACACAGATAAACAACGTGGGACAGAGAGATTGTGAGTAATAAGCCCTGTTTACACGGGCGATTTAAAACGCTTCATATGAAACCACTTGCCTAGATCGACTCACATTTGGCGTGTAAACGCGGCTCTGTGGCATTTTAGGGCTGAATCGATTCATATGAAACGGTTCATCTATACCACCTCGCGCGGTAGTATAGATGAAGCGATTCAGCTGGTTCCCGGCAGTGTTAGGGCCCGATTAGGCTGAAATCTAGTGAATGTGATCATATTTAACAAATTACATACTCAAATAATGAAATTTAATTAAATTAACCTTAAATTCCAAGCGATATTAACGTAGCAGCTACATCTGCGTCGAATCGACTTGTGTAAACTAAACAAATAGCAGTGCTTGCCGGCTACAGGCGCACCACAGGCTGCTGGTTCCCGGCCCCAAAACACTTTTTAAACTCTGTCCGTGTAAACGCGCCTCAAATACGCCTCATATAAATCGCTTTGTCTAGATCGTTTCACAATTCCCCGTGTAAACACGGCTATAGAGAGTGGACAGCTTACTAGTAGGCCGTCCAAAGTTATGAAGGACTGAGTTGAGGCAGCTTTATTTAAGGACATAGATCCATCGGCCTGTGCTTAAAGGCCCAGTCACACCTTACCGGACTGGGGTACCGGACACTGTCCGGTGAAATATGGCAATGTCCAGTACCCATCCGGCGGTGTCTGGTGGTGTTTGGTACAAGTTTTGAACATGCACAAAACTTCTACCGGACACCGCAGGACTGACGTGTCCGATTTGTGTCCGGTATGTCCGGTACCCATCCATACATGTCCGATACCCATCTGTTGGTGTCCGGTTGGTGTCCTGTTTGTCCGTTTTGTCCGGTACATGTCCGGTACCCATCCGTTACATGTCCGGTTCTCGTCCGGTTCTCGTCCAGTACATGTATGGTACATGTACGGTACTTGTCCGGTCGCCCAGCGGCAATTGACCCAATTACGCTCCATTCGGTACATTTCGATACTTTTTGTCACCGGAGAGCACCGGACTAGACAATTCTTTGTCCGGTGGTGTCCAGTACTCAATCCGGTAAGGTGTGACAGGCGCCTAAGGAACCTAGTGGCTGGAGCAGTGGAGATAAAACGTTCTGGCAACTTCGGTAAACGGCCGCGTAGCATAATAATAGTAAATGCCAAAAGATTGAAGTAACTCCCAAATAAAAAATAAAAAGTAAAATAAAAAATAAAATGTAAAAGTTAGGAAACAGGCGTAAACTCATTGTGAAACGACCGATTACGGTGGCCGAATCGGTAAAGCGCAGGCTTCTCGTGTGGAAGGTCGGGAGTTCGATCCCCGGTCAAGTCAAACCAATGACTAACAAAATTGATATTTGTCGCTTCCTAGCCTGATGCTCGGCATTACTAGGATAGGTCTCATGGATAATGTAACCGAGTGGGATATCAGGTCATGGTGCCAGTGGCCTGGTCTCCCAATGGGGAAGAACTATAAAGTTGCCATGAGTGCACACTGCCACAAGTCGGTACCCATTCTGATATGACCTTAGATGTTGCCGGGATATGAAACTCCAACAAACATTGTGAAACGATCTCGCATGTATATATGTACAACGTTCAATAAATAAGATGGGACTAATTAAGGAAGCGGGTGATTTAATTAAAGAAGGTTACCATCATTTATGTTTCTGTCTCACTTATATTGACAGTGTTAAGATCGTGACTACTCATTGTTAGTAACGTTAGTCACCAAAGTTCCGAATTCCGCTGGTTCCTCTAGAATGATTAGTTACAACCTCATTACGCCGGGTTGTAACTTCAGCTTACATGGTGGCAGGTACGGCTTTAAAGTTTAAGCCAGTTGGTTATAATTGCTCCCAATTGGGCCCTGCACCCAAGGAGGTCCCACACTAGGGTAATCTACTCATACTCATGTATTAAAAAAACCTTTTTAATAATTAAAGGAAGTTTTTAGAAATCCAAAAGATTATATCTTGAGGTTTTCTTTTCTAAACAAAGAAATATAATTAAAGCTGCATAGTCCGAGGAAGCATCAATATTTCAAAACCAAAACAATTATCTAGATTTGATTCTACATAGATTATTTAGAATGTCAATTCCAATAGTAAGATGGCCGGAAGACCAGTGCTCCGGCACTGACAAATGTCATATTCAGATGAATAAATACTTTACCCCCAAAAAGAAAAAAAAGAGTTCAGGCGCAAAACCATGTAAACGTCAATCCAAAAATGGAGATAAACATTGGAATCAAACCTACAAACAGTTAATTTCTTTATATTCCTATATTTTTGTTCAGTGATCATGTGATCTCATATGATCATAGGAAAAGTGGAATTAGTGAGAAATACAATTTTTGTCATGTACAAATCTTTTAGTAAAGCTACATTTTTGGATTTGGCTTTACGTGGTTTTGCACCTGAACTCTTCATATCTAACTTAGATACTGATGCACATTTGTTGCCACATAGAAGGGAATGCCGAGTCAATTTAATAGAACCTGTTATTAACAGGTTCTATTAAATTGACTCGGTATTTTAAATGGCTAACGTTTGAGGCTTCTGAATTAACAGTGTTAATTCAGAAGCCTATGGTATCAAGACTTTTGAGATGTTTGCCAAGACTAATTTCACATGTTGTTAATTCAGAAGCCTATGGTATCAAGACTTTTGAGATGTTTGCCAAGACTAATTTCACATGTGTGCACTTCAAATCTCTCAAATGTTAGCCATTTAAAATAAAAGTTACTTCAAACTAAGGTAAAGTAGATTATTATGATCAATCTAATATATTTATCTCAGAAACATGACAGAATAAAACTCAAAGCCATCGGAGTATGCAACTTAATATCTTTAATGAATCATTTCACTAAAACAGACCTTGGTTGTGAACCTGGGGACCCCGCCAATGTGTTCCCAATTGGGTCCCGAAGTTACTAAGGCTGGCCTTGCCTGGTGGAAGTTAGTGTTGGTGCCTCTTCCATGTCCATCCTTCACTAATGACCCTATACTTTACTCACGTTACACCTATACCCACAAGCCTCGTGATAACCAAACATGGTAGGATTCTTGTCATGCATTTTACTTCTAAAGTAGGCCTCCTATATTGTCCTAGCAATTACTTTCCATGAGATAAAATACCACGTCGTCCATGTCTCTCATAATACTTCTCGCGACTTGTATACCTTATGAAAATAACTACAGTAAAACCTCTCTAACCGACCACCTCCACAGATCGACCACTCCCCCATATCGATCGCTTTATTTGGGTCCCAAACAATTCTGCAGACTGGGTGCCTCCCGGCTTGCCGTCACGGGACTCCCGTTCCTTGCCTGCCTTCTCCGTGCCTCATCGTGTTGCCTCCTCGTCCCCGCAAGCTCGAGGGAGGGCTCCGCCTCGAGTTGATCCCTCGGTTCCGAGGCAGTGCATGCCTCAACCGTACCCAGCTGCGTACCTCTCGTCCTTGCCGCCAGCTGCCATGACTACGCAGGCGCCTCATCAGACTTTCCCTACCGCAGCTGACTTCATGATGGATAACGTGCAGGCATTACAGCGTCCCCCAGGTATGAACTGCTTTCCACACCATCTCATTACTCGGGGGGACGGCTGTAAGAAGATAGTGTTAGGGGAGGCCACCTGGGCAGAGTTTTTCTTTGCGCTTAGGCTTCTGACCGAGCAACCAGGTTTTCCTGTAGCTTCAATTCCAGCTGTTCTACAGCACGAGAAAGATCTAGCATTAATGGCGATAACCTGGGATTGGCCTACCTGTAGACGGTGGTCAGAACGAGTTTTCTGTATGATAGCGGACGGCCGGCTCAGAGATGGCTGGGCAGACTTAGCGGCTATTAAGGATATTCAACGTGATGTCTGCATAGAAGCGGTCAGAACGCTTCAGTCAAGGGCAGGATTCAATCCGGCTCCGTATGTGCGGCCTGCAGTGGCTTCGGCTTCTCATCCAGCTATACTACCTGCTGCCACGAGTTCTGCAACTCCTATTAACCCCGCCCCGGTTAATCAGAGGGATGACTATTCTAGGGAGACGGAGGGCAAGCCGTGCTACCTGTGGAATTGGGGCAAGGACTGTGGCTTTGCCTCGACACATGGCATCTTGCCTGATCGCTCACCGCACATATGTGCGTGGTGTGCGTACCGGTTTAAACGTGTACTGAATCATCGAGAACAAGACTGCTTGAAAAAACGGAGATTTTTGGACAAGAAAGCTAATGAGACGGCGGGTAATGCTAACGATGTGAGTTCTTTTCCTGCTTTAGATGTTAGTGTAACTCTAGATGTTAATGTAATTGACCCTATGATAGTTGACATTGCTCCCACGGTGCCTAGCACTCCTGACCCCATTCTGGGGTCGGTTGTTTCGGTGGCTGATAAACCTTTCACGCTTAATTATGATACGAGTGTTCCAACTGATAGCGCTAAGAACACAGAATCACTATCAGATAATGTTAATGAGCCTCAAAGTCTTGAAACTATATCCAAAATTGTTGCTGATTTGCCCACGATTGTTGATAATAATGAATTATATTCCCATGCACAGACTTCGTCCTTAGACCAAAATATTGTAAGTAATACAATCACAGACTTAGAGATGCCGACATTCGATTGGTTTGACGAACCGTTAGAACTGACGCTATCAGCCAGTTCTGAGAAAAAAGGTTTCGTTCCTCCGCCATCACCATTAGAGTTTCGAGATAGTTTATTGGACTTTTGGCCTGATACGATAGAGCAAGCTTGGTTCGGCCAAGCTATATATCGCGATATATATGATAAAGTCAGGATCACGGGTTTACCTAATTTCATGGGACCTAGGATTTCGGTCCCGTCTGGTTTAAATATTCCTAAATGGCGAGCAGTCCTTTTAGACTATCCTGATGTGTTATTGGTAGATCATCTTGAATTTGGTTGGCCCTTAGACTATACGTCAACACGAATACCTGTTCCAACCCTTCGGAATCATTCTCTAGCTGATAATGCTGAATTCCATATTAAAAAATGTCTTACTTTAGAGCTACAACATGGTGCCTTGCTAGGCCCTTTTTCCTCGCTCCCGTTTCTACCATGGTGCCAAATTAGCCCGATGATGATCAGGCCTAAGAAAGGATCTACCGAGAGAAGAAGAATTATAGATCTTAGTTTTCCGAGAGGTAAAAGTGTAAATGCTGGCATCGTTCGGGGTTTCTATTTAGGACGCTCTTTTAACTTTTGTCTTCCTTCTGTTTCAACGTTAACTGAAAAGCTTACAAATTGTGGCCCAAACGCCTGGATGTGGGGAGCTGACTTAGCGAGGGCGTACCGCCAACTGAGAGTTTGTCCTTTGTCAGTGCCGTTACTAGGAATAGCACTTAATGGTAATTTCTACCTTGATATTGCCCCCCCCTTTGGATGTAGGACATCCGCACTCGCATGTGCCCATACTATGAGAGCGGTAGTATGGCTAATGCGTCAAGCAGGATATTTTTCGTTGTGTTACTTAGATGATTTTGTAGGGATCGAGGCATCTAAAGAAAGAGCATCTGAGGCGTTCAATTATTTTATTAGATTATCGTCTGACTTAGGTTTGCAGCTCGCCATCAAAAAGTGTACTCCCCCTGTTCAATCCTTAATCTGGCTTGGGTTTAGGATTGATTCCGTAGCTATGTCAGTCACGTTGCCAAAAGAAAAAATAAAAGAGGTATTACAGGAATGTCTCTTATGGGAAACTAAGAATACATGTTCACGCAAGCAACTGCAAAGTCTGGCGGGTAAGTTGCATCACCTATCGAAATGTATTAAGCCGGCAGGAAGGTTTACAAATAGGGTCCTTGCTGCATTAAGGGCCTCCCCCTATGTGGGCCAAAATACATTTGATAAGGACTTGTTGAAAGATCTTGAATGGTTCAAACTATTCGCTAATACCTATAATGGAATACAACTGATCCCTCCAGCGCCTAGGCAAGAGTGGATCATTGAGTGCGACTCCACGCTGCGTGGGGGTGGCGCTTTTTCCTCTACGCATTATTTCAGTGTCGCATACGAACCTGACCTCTGTGCAAAAAACCTCGCAATTACTCAGCTTGAAGCTTTAAACTTGGTACATGCAGTCATTAACCTTCTTCCGCCTCTACCGCATGAGTTCACTGTAGTGGTCAATACTGATAATCTTGCTTCTAAACAGGTGCTAGACTCAGGTAGACGTAAAGATCAAATTCTTTGCGCCTGTGCCCGGCAGTTATGGTTAATTGCGGCAAAAAAGAACTTTGAGTTAGTAGTGATACATAAAGCCGGTAAAGAACTGGTATTAGCAGACGCCTTAAGTCGAGCCCCTCACAATAATTGTCATAAAGTTTCTGCCTTGAATATCTGTAAGATTCGTGGCCTTAAAGAGGTCTCTGTGTCAGTATCGCTCATGTATTAGAATGCACCATGTAATAGAAGGTTTCGGAAGATAGTAATGTTTTGGCTCTATCTTCCAGGATTCTCGATAATGCACCACCAGAGGCTACTCGATAGCTATATAGAAGCGTTAGCCCCGAGGACATGGAAGAACAAGGCGGCGCACGTTAAACTTTACCTGAATTTTTGTAAGCAACATCGTACTGACTGCCAAAATCCGTCAGTCTATGTACTCCTTTCTTACCTCATGTACCTCAGAGACCGCCTTAAATCGCCCGGGGCCGTTATGAATTATTTTAGCTCCGTGAAACTTTGGGTAACAGCAGGCAGTGGTACGGCAACCGGGTTCGAGGCGTATGAAATTAAGCTGTTTAAAGCCGGAATATTCAAAACTTCAACGCATAAGGTGTCTCGGGCAACTCCAATCAACCCCTCTGAGCTAAAAACTATGATAGAGTACCTGGCAAGTCTACGACCTAGCCCCGATGTGATAGTCTCTGCCCTGTTAGTAGGTTACTTTACGTTTGTCCGGCAATCTAACCTGGTGCCAAGCACAGTCGAGCCGGAAGCACTGTTGCATGTATTGAGGTTCAAAGATATATACGTAGATGGGGACGGGTTAGTGGTGGTTCTGAGGTCTACTAAAACAAGACCTTCCTCTGCCCCGCCGGTCATCTTTAGACTACCGAGTCTAGGGTTGTCATCATGTTGCCCGGTTAGGGCTTGGCAGAAATACGCAAGAGCTCCCTACTACCCTGATTCTCCCGATTTCATGCTCCCCTCGGGTCTCCCTTTGACGCTCCCGGTACTTAAAAGGGCTCTAAGCTTGGCCTCCTTCATGGCCCTGGGCAAAGAAACGGCATTCACACTACACGGCCTTCGTAGGGGTGCAGCCCAGGCATGCCAAGGAGTAGGTTTAACTCTGGACAACATCATGGCGGCAGGCACATGGCGAAGTGCCTCTGTTAATACGTATCTCTCAACGGTACATGTTAGTGCGGCTCCGGCAGCGCTCGGAACCTTGTTGGGTTGAGCGCTGCCGAAGTGTGGGTTCTGCTTATTACTCTGCTTATTATTCTGTTAGACAATGATCGTATGTTTATTCCAGATCTGACTCTCCAAGAGACTATCTCGTACCTTAACACTGTATTTCTGTACTGAGACATCATGCATATATCTTGAAGCATACTATGAACGTTAACTATCTCCAGATAGTCGTGATTGCTTACTTGTCATGAAAGAAGGCCTCTGTCGCCACATCGCGCTTGCTGCTCATTGAGTATTTATTGTTTCAGATAATAAATCTGTTCCAAATAGTATCATCGTGTTGTGTCTCGTGAGTGAATTGGTAATGTTGGCTAGCTAACATTCCTAATTCACTCGCGAGACACCAGGGCGGCGTATCAGTCACCAGTGATAAGCTCACTGCTGGCCCGACTGCCGCTGGACTAAGACCTATCGATTTTCCCACCCTCCCACCCTCATCGAAGGGTTGAGCGCTGCCGAAGTGTGGGTTCTGCTTATTACTCTGCTTATTATTCTGCTAGACAATGATCGTATGTTTATGATGTTTATTCCAGATCTGACTCTCAATGAGACTGTCTCGTATTGGAACAACTGTATTGTCTGTACTGTGACATCTCATGACATTTATCTTGTAGCATACTAGGAACGTTAACTATCTCCAGATAGTCCTGATTGCTTACTTGTCACGAAAGAAGGCCTCTGTCGCCACATCGCGCTTGCTGCTCATTGAGTATTTATTGTGTCAGATAATAAATCTGTTCCAAATAGTATCATCGTGTTGTGTCTCGTGAGTGAATTAAACTTTTGATGATTGAGGTGAGAGAACATTTTAAAAAGTACACATAAAGCACGTGATGTAGTCAAATTGTGATAGTACCAAAGGGGTCTTTCTCTGTGATTTGTGTGCCCCCTCCTTTCAGAAAATTGATTCTTCTTGCTACCTAACCTTTATTTGGGTGGGGGGGTATATTAGTTGTTTAAGCAGGGGAAATTTCAGTCGCAGACGACTGGTCTTCCTCATTCCACTGCTCCTTGCCCTATCATAGTAATGCCGAGTGTCTGGATAGGAAGCAACAAGTATCAATTTTTAAGTCATTGCTTTGACTCGACCAGGATTCGAACCCACGATCCAACCATGGGAGACGGACGCTCTAACTCATTCGGCCATCCTGTCTGGTTAACCTAACGCTCGGAATTACCAGCAGAGGGCAAGGACTAGTTTGCTCACATTAAACCTTTGATGATTGCTATGGGAGAATTCTTTTTAAAGTATCAACACATAAAGAATGTCACGTACTCAAATTGTAATACAGACATGAGCAGAGAAGTAAAACAAATTAGCTGATTGTGGGTGTATGCCTCAAAACCCGGCCAAAGGCCACATAGGGGGGGGTGTAGGGAGGGGGGAGGGTGTAGGGAGGGGGGGCACCCCCCTTCCCACGGAGATGGACAATTGGTGCAATTTGGTAGCCTCTTAGGAGGGAGAAATTTCACTCTTCACCTGTGACATAAGGTAAGAGTAGGCATATAGACCAGTACTCTGTCAATCCAAAACTTTGCAAAAGACGAGTCACCCCCCCCCCAAAATTTGTTCTCCTTGGATTTATACGTATCTCGTGAACAGCCCAGGAAGCATTTAATTGGCAGAAATCAGCCAATTGGCGGGAAATGCTCATGCCTGTGTAATAGTACAAGAGTGTTCTTTCTCTGTGTGTACCCTCTTGTTAGAAAATGTATACTTGTTGCTGCTACCTAGCCTGGCTTTCGGTATTACTAGCACAGGACAAGGATAATGCGATTGAGTGGGATATCGGGTCATGGTGCCAGAGGCCCAGTCACACAGTGGGGCAGCACTATACGGTCATCATGAGTATGCACTATAACAAGTCAGTGCCTATCTTGATATCACCTGAGATGCTTTAAGCCTAAAACCTCAACAAACAAAACAAATCCTCCCTTTAGCCCTGGTAGATCGTGGGTTCGAACCCTGGTCGAGTCAAACCAATGACTTAAAAATTGATACTTGTCGCTTCCTAATCAGGCGCTCGGCATTATTAGGACAGGGCAAGGACTGGTGTGCTCAGTGTCAGGATAATGTGACTGAGTGGGATACGAGGTCATGGTGCCAGCGGCCTGGTTTCCCAGTGGGACAGCACTATAAAGTTGCCATGAGTGCGCACTGTCACAAGTTGGTACCCGTCCTGATATGACCTTAGATGTTGCTAGGATGTAAAACAACAAAACAAACCAACTTTAGCCCTCATAGATGTCATTGTCCTGGTGGTCCTGAGCTAACCAGTACTTGCCCTATTCTAATAATGCCGAACACCTGGCTAGGAAGCGCCAAGTATCAATTTCTAAATCATTGGTTTGACACGACCAGGGTTCAAAACGGGGAGACGGACGCTCAACCCATTCAGCCATCCCGTCGGGTCTTTGCCCTTAGATGACCACGTGACCCTCGAGCTCTTATAACACCAGACTTGGTGGACCGACCCCGTCATTGACACAGCACTGGCCACAACTACACGCGATCACTTCCTTCACTGTCAACTCTAACAACAAATGACCACCCAGAACACGAAAAGAAAAACCAACCCCAACCTTCTCACCCCGGCCAGCCCACCTTCTTCTACCCACACCATGTAGACACGCATCCACCGTTGATGAAGCACTGGTGTGTGTGTGTGTGTATGTGGGGGGGGGGGGGGGGGGGGAGAAAGGAGAGAGAGGGCGGTGTGAGGTGGGAGAGGTGGTAGGGGCTCCACCTTTGATTCTGAGTCTGGTTTGACGAGATTGAGATGGACAAACAAGCACTATCTGGACAGTGGCCATATGACATCACGCTCACATTATTTGCGACATTCAATTCATTTGTGGCAATGGCTAGGGACAGAGTCTAGTGACAAGATCTATCAGACCCGCCTAACAGTAACACACTGCCAAACTGAACTGTATAGATATGTGGGCGCTATATGGTTTCATATTGGAGTCCTGTGCAAAGTTAGAGGGCATAGATGAAGAGGCTACAGTAGATATTCATTGTATAGGCCTACATACACGACTGTATGAATAGATGAGTCTTTACTGTCGCGTTTTGTGAAGCGAGATCCACGAAATGGTGAAAGATACCTAGTTTGCAAAATTGTCAAAAAGCTTATTTCATGACTGTTGAGTATGTCTGTGTAAAACAATGATGCTTGAGAGTGAGCATAACACATGTTTCTTTTTGTGTCATGCCATGAAAACATGCGTTCACAAGGTCAAGCAATGCAAACAGGAGAAAACACTGCTGCTATATATAGCACAGCACCATTGATGCCAACATCGGAATACAACAATTACCGGAATATTTCCTAAAAAATATATTAGAAGTTCAGTGAAAACTTTGCATCATGTGTGAAACATGTTTTATTGCAAAGCAGTATGCATGTTGTAGTGTCACAATTTTACAGGTACTAGCTTCTACTTTCAAGTGGATGAACCCTCCTAAAATCGCACATAGTGACTTCTAATGATTATTTTTCCAAAGCTGTCTAGGAAATGATAAAGTTGCTGTTCTAAATATTACATGAATTTATATTTTGTGTCACACCGAAACATGTGTGATGCTCTCCACTGCAACCACCCTGACAAAAGCCGTGTTCACACGGGCAAAATGTAAAGCGATTCAGCCAAGGCGGATACCAGGAGTCGAATTAGCCACCCGTTCAAACGGGCACTACTTGGGCCGGAAATCGATATCTGCGCATGAGCAAGTCCAGTCTGACCAGCGCCAGTTTTCGGTTAGCCGACATCACCACGAAAGAGTGGGTTCGACCTAGATATGTATGTACTGAATCGTATTGGTTTGGAACGGTCAAAACTTCTGCTGGGCAGTGAAACCCTAAAAATAAATGATGAAAAAAATATCTGTGCACCTCTAGCAGGTTCATAGACCAAATTATATAATATGCGCTTTTGATCGACCGGAAAGTCAACAAACTAAGGTGTCGACTGGGCAGTCGTGTGTTGTGCTTAATCCACCTCAGTGCGTTCACACGGGCAAAATAAATCGATTCACAGAAATCGACTCACGTAAACTACCTCGAGAGGTGGTTTACAGTGTGCGCATCACAGAAATCGATTCAGCCCTAATTCGACTCAGATGCCCGTTCACACGCGAAATGCGCGTTGAACTAGGCAAGTCGCTTTCTACGAATCGATTTACATTCCCCGTGTGAACACGGCTTTACACTTGGCGTCCTAACTGCTTTTCTTTGAATTGTGCCTTAAAAGTGCATGTATGTGGAACCCAACAAGCCTACTTAGGATAAGCTGTAACCTATTTCACTTTTGACTCCTGAGTCCCCCTATCTAAGACCAGCATTGAAGAACCCATCAAAATGATGCACTCTCCTCGTTGTGGACCGATATAAATATTAAAACCATTAACACAATAACAAAACCGGACCTTCAAAGTCTGAGCTAAGCATCATGATCAGCAATATACAAACACAAGACATTAGTAACTGTAGATATATCGACGTGAATACATCATTTGCTGTCGGCACAATGTAAATCCATCATCAATCAATCAATCAGATATCTAGACCTGGATCCAGACTGTGATATATGCGTAATAGACGTATAGATGTGTAGCTAATATATGTTAATGAGATGCAGAGTTTGAGACAAAGGAATATGCTAATGAGATGACATTATGGAAAGTTTAGCCGGCGGGTCAAGCGAGCCCTAGGCCGTGAATAAACCATTCAGTATCCAGAAGTCAAAGTGTTCAGACGTTGTACTTTCACACAGACGTAGACTTGCTTAGATTTTAAATTTAAAATATGGTACTAGAACGTGCTAATAAAAAAGAGACTTGCATTCAATAACAACCAAGTCCTCCATATTCTTTATCCTTGTTTTCAACAAATAATAAAAGTGCTAAATACTATAAGAATAAATGTGTAAGTTTCATAACCAATGAACTAAATGTGTAAGCTACGGTAATGAATCTTACTCTAGATCAATACTTAGACTGAGATTTAAATTTCAAAAGTGTAAAATGTGTAGACATGATCTGTGAGATATTTTCCTAGTTACAAAGTAGACTAATATGATCCTGCTGAATTTAGATAATATATATTAATGCCTGTAGATGTACATAGTAGGCTAAGGTATCTTACTCATATTAGGAAAAAAAACTTTGAAAAATACAAAAAAACTAATATAGAAACTACTAACACCCAAATCTCCAAGCGGTTAGCCCGAGCAAGACCAGCTAGACACTCCTGAGTGTGGGACCAGACCAAAACAGAATCACAGCTGCCCAGCGTTGAAAACAAGTACCCTCACAAGAGCGTATACACTATAGACAGAATAAATATCTTGTCACAAATAAAATAATGATAATTGCCTATGCAACTGTACCAAGAAGTATTTTATCTGCACCCATTGTCTCCAAAATACTGTTCCCAACTAGTGTTACCTAGACCACTCTATCAACAATCTTCTCAACTGTATCCAGTAGTCCAGGTTTTATTCTAGCTCTCGAGTGTAGCTAAAGACGTTCCAATTGATGTGGATGATTGACTGCCCTGATTTACTCGATTCCTCAGCCTAACAGTGAACAGACCAATGTGACTAAACCAACCCTCCCTATCGGATTATCTCGTAGACTAAGCTGCCTGAGCATGAGTTGCTTCATTAAATTAACACTCCAACCAAGCTTATTCAGGCAATTATTCATGGTAGCGATTCTTGTGATTATTCATGTATTTATTCATGCGATTATTTCATTATTCATGTAACAACTCATGTGATTGATTACTCATGAAGTCTGCCAATGTAATTATGTGTGTAATTCTTGGCGTAATCATTATCATAGGTGAATTTAGTAATCTAATTTTTCTGAATTAGTAGTACTACTAGTGGCCATATTCTGACCCGTTGGGAACTAAATATAAAGTATATTCAATGAACTGGTAGTGGTAGCGACTCTGTCACTAGTGTGATATATGCGTAATAGACGTTTAGACACGTCTGTAAATATGCTAATGAGATGACGTCATGGAAAGTTTAGCCGGCGGTTCAATGAGCCCTGGACGGGAATAAACCATTCAGTATCCAGAAGTCAAAGTGTTCAGACGTACTTTCACAACTAGTGTCCGTCTGTCAATGTCAGTCCGAAGTCTGTGTTTACTAAATATTACTAATCCTGTATTTAAAACTAGTAGATACTCTGCATCTAGATAACAGATTCACCCCGTACGATCCTTTATCTACTCTGCATCCAGAACGAGTAATTAGTTGATTATTTGTGCACTATTGGTGTAACTGTAATTACACCCCGAAACAAATCTGCACCTATAATATCTCAAGCATACAAACAAATAGACCCCTTTCAATGTTTACAAACATCGTGTATGTGCGCGCAGCTTGGCTGCAGAACGAATGCACACTGCCATTGAGTTAGCCGATACGTGCAGTGCAGAACGTTAGTTTTATTCAAAATTAATAGAAATCCAGAACCCGAACCTTATCAATTTAATATAATCTGTTTGATAAGCATGGTATCTGTTTGTGTGCCAAGCGGGTTGTTTCTAGGTGGTGTGGTTTTAGAGATATTTCACTTTTTCTGTAAGAAGATTGCTCACATCACGGCCATTGACAATGCACTGAGTTTGCCGATACACACAGTGCAAAACGTCAGTTTTATTAAAGAATAATGAAAATGCAGAACTGTAACCATATAAATTTAATATAATCTGGTTGTTAAACATGTTATCTGTTTGTGTGCCAAGCAGTTTGTTTCTAGGTGGTGTGGTTTTAGAGATATTTCACTTTTTCTGTAAGAAGATTGCTCGCAGCCATTGACAATGGATTGAGTTTGCTGATGCGCGCAGTGCAAAATGTCAATTTTATTCAAAATTAATAGAAATGCAGAACCTTAACCTTATAAATTTAATATAATCTGGTTGTTAAACATGTTATCTGTTTGTGTGCAAAAGAGGTTTGTGTTTAGGTGGTGTGGTTTTAGAGATATTTCACCTTTTCTGTATGAAGATTGCTCAGAGCCATTGAGTTTGCAGTGTGACAGTGTGTCGTCCTGCACCCAAGCAGCGCGCGCCCTGACCTAGCTACCCATGCTGACGTCATATGAAATAGGTCTATACTTACGTCGTTCCGAGCGAGTTCTGTTCGTGATGTCTGCTCGTAAAGTAAATGACAATGTTTTTGTTTGTATGTTCCAATTAGTTAAAATCCTTATGGCCGACATTGGTGTATCCGTGGAAGTACAGTTCCATAATAGAGTATAATACACGGCAGTATAGCATGAAACACCCATTGTGAAGCATGATATACCATACATACGATCAGACTGGGGCTCTTTTCTCTTTGATAGATCCGGAAATGCTGGTGCGATCGATTAAAGGTCAAGGACGGTAAACAGGGTCACACCCCGTGTCGTAGACGAGAGGTCACAAGCCGCCAGCGGCTTTCAGGCTGGTGGCAGTCGTCATTGTTACACAATGATAGTTCTTAAATTTACAGTGTGCGTTACATCAAATAATGTGTGATTGCGATCGACAATAATTTTGGTTGTTGAATGGTGTGGAATACTTTGTTGAAGCATTGTGTGAGACTATTTTTGATTGAGTTTACAAAAGTCGCGGCTGTCGTAGTAAATAGCAGAGCGGGGCCGCTGGGTGGGGACGGGCGGCCGGGAAGGCGGCCGGGGAGGGGGACGAGGAGGGTCCGGGGAGGGGGCTGGGGCCGGGGCGGGGCCGGGGCGGGATTGACGGGCCAAGGGGGCGGGGCGAGCACGGGGAAGCAGGAATACACAGCCTTTCATGGTCGTACCTTTATAAATTTGCAACTCGAATGTAGGTATTAAGTATAGGAGTGCATGTACTGTAAAATATGGATGCATATGTTATATAATTTTTTTTTAAATAAACAACCACACTCACATAGACATTAAATAGTGCTTTCTTATTCTTCTTCTTCTTCTTCTTCTTCTTCTTCTGCAAGAAGTTTGTTTGTTGGAGTTCTATATCCTGGCAACATATACGGTCATTATCAGGGCAGGTACTGACTTGTGACAGTGCACACTCAATGAATGTCGAGTTTATAGTGCTGCACCACACTGGGATACCAGACTGCCATCACCAGGATCAGCTAACCAGTCCTTGCCTTATCCTAATAATGCTGAGTGCCAGGCTATGAAGCGACAAGTATCAATGTTGTAAGTCATTGGTTTGACTCGACCAGGAATCGAACTCTCGACCTTCTGCACGGGAGGGAAGCCTGCACCCTACCTACTGATTCGCCCACCGCGTCCGGGTTTTTTTTGGGGGGGGTTAAAAGAAGAGATAATTTGTGTATAAAAAGTAGAGTTTATTAATTAATAGTAGCTGCTTTGAAAAATGGGAATGTTGATTAAGCACGGTTGGACGGTAGTAACAAAAGCCTACCGTCTAGGAAAAAAAGTAAGACAAAAAAAAGAAAAAACACAAGGAACAGACAAACCGGAAAATATACAAGAAATAGATAACAACAAAAAGCAGGAGACTGCAGATCGAGTCAAATCAGACAGCAAAAAATCCATTGACAGACCCAGAAGCATAAGAATACAACTAGAAAAGGAAGCACACAAAAAGGAGCTCTTCCAAAAAAAGAAAGCACTACAGACGAAAAATAACTATGAAAAGGTAACGATCAGGCCTGTCAGGACAGAAAATGAAATGCTGAGTGAAAAAAACGGTGCAGCAAATGTACACACTCGCACAGGAAACAAAAAACGAAAAAATCCAATCGATCAAAATGAAGGGCTGCAACATAGAGATAAATGGGAAAACCTACAAACCCCAAGAATTCGATAACATAGAATTCAAAGAAATAAGCCCTGAAAAAGCAGCTACCAGAGAGCATGAATGGGGAGTGTCCTTCCAGGGACACAACTCTCCTTTCAGCAACCTCTACAAGTGTAAAATAGCAGGAAAAGATGGGAAAATATACTCATCTGCTGAACAGTACTACTGTTCGATCATGGCCAAGTACCATGACAAGTACGACCTAATGAGACTCATTGACAACACGGAAAACCCCTACACAGTGAAGGCGATTGCAAAGAAAGTGTGGAGGACACCAGAATGGTGTAAAACAAACGAGAAAGTCCTAGAGGACATTGTCAGGGCCAAGTTCATGCAAAGCGAAGAAGTAAAGCAAAAATTGATGAACGCTCCAGGCAAAACATGCAGAGAATGCACCAGATGCCCATATTGGGGAACAGGCATTTTCTTAAACAATGCAAATGAAGGGGAAATTGTCAAACAAGGATACAAAAATAAAATTTGAGAAATCCTCCAAAAAATCAAGGAAAGCCCAATAAATGATGCAAAAAATTAAGATGTGAGACATCCTCCAAAAAGTAAAGGAAGGTCTGTCGAATACCAACGAATAAATAAATAAAATATAATGATCAAAATAAATAAACAAACAGCAAAACAAACATAAATCGTTAAATGAAACTTAAAGCACTAGAAATACTGTGTATAGCTAAAACCCATTCCAGGACAAGTACCTCCCCTCCACTCGCACAGGTGCAGTCTATGGTAATGTATGAAACTATATAACAAAACAGGGCATATGTACTGTATGCACCAGCCCATACGCCCATAAAACAATCTAAACAAAGTTAAAAACTCGCGAAATCTAGCAAACGCCAAACCTAAAGGTAAAGAAAGATGGTAGATGAAATTGAATGCAGGCTGGGAAGGGGCACGCACTTTGCCCAACTAAACTGCCAGAGTGCATCCAATAAAATAGACACAATAAAAATGCACCTACAAAATGAAAATGTTGATGTTTTAACACTGTCAGAAACATGGTTCACTGAGAGACATCAAGACAACACCCTCAACATAGAAGGATATAGGCTTGTACGTAATGACAGACAGCAAATTAACATAGCAAACGAAACAAAAAAAGGTGGAGGTGTTGCAATCTACTGCAAATCCTCAAAAAATCTAGACACTGAGGCCCTAAAAATAGCAAACAACTCAAATGAACACCTGGAGCTACTATGATGCCTAATAAAAAACGAGAAGCAGGCTAACATAGCCATAGCAAGCCTCTACAGACCACCCTCCGGGGATATTGAAACATTCCTTGAAACTCTAGACAGAAGCATAAATGCAGTGAGAAAACTAACAAATGCAGAAATCTTTGTGCTAGGGGACTTCAACATAAACTACAGTAGCAACGACAAAAATAAACTAATTCTACAAACCACTATCAAAATCCTAGGGCTACAACAACTTATTACAGAAAGCACAAGACTAGGAAACAATAGCTCAACAATTGACCTAATACTAACCAACTCAAACCATGCCACAAAATGGGGCACTAGAAGCTGGGGTATAAGTGACCATGAGCTAATATATGTAACAAGGAAAAAACTCAAAAGCACAAGCCAATATAAATATAAGATGGGCAGATCCCTAAAATACTACTCAAAAGAAACACTAAAAAAACACCTATATGAAAATATAGACAACCTCACAACAGACAGAGATGACACTGATATCTACTGGAATAACATTGTCACAGAAATAAAACAATCATTAGATGAAATGTGTCCCATAAAGAAACTAAAAATACAGAGAAACCAAGACCTGTGGGTAGACAGGGAACTTTTAACGCATATCGCAACAAAACGAAAGCTAGGTGACAAAGTGAAACGTACTAAAGACCCAGAGGATAAAAGGGCCTATAATACTGCCAGAAACAACTCCCCCAAAGCAGTGAGGACAGCAAAAAGCAAATATATAATAAAACAAGACAAGGACTGGGGAAGCAACTCAAATAAGTTCTGGAAAAATGTATGCTTACTATTTCCCCAAAATAAGATAGAAGAACGCATAAGCTTCCAGGATAAGGATGGAAATACACACACAGATAGTGATGCAGCAAACAAACTAAATACCCACTTTACCATGGTAGGACAAAGGCTATCAAAGAAATTCACAAGAATCTGGGAAAACAAGTCAGAAAATATCCAGGATGAAATCCCCACCTGCAAAACTGACCTAAAAGAACTAACGCAACTAATAAATGACATAGATGAAAACAAACCAAGTGGAATAGATGGAATCCCTTCAAAAATACTAAAAGAGGCACTCCAAGCCATCCCAGATATCATGGTCGACCTGTTCAACATATCATTTGAGCAGGGACACTTCATCACAGCATGGAAGATGGCAACCATGACCCCCATCTACAAAAGTGGTGACAAACAAAACATGGGGAACTACAGACCAATATCAATCTTGCAAACACCAGGCAAGCTAATTGAACAAATATTCCACAGGCACATAAATGAGCACCTGGAAAAAAACAATATACTAAACAAGAGGCAAGGAGGTTTCAGAAAACTCCACTCCACATCAAAAACAATAGCAAACCTAACAAGTGATGTGCTGGCATCATTGAACCAAAAGAAATTAGTTGGAGCAGCCTTCATCGACTTCAGCAAAGCCTTTGACACTGTGGACCACAGCATATTAATAAGAAAATTAAACAACATGGGCATTAAATCCAAATCAATAAACTGGATAAAATGCTACCTAAACAACAGGCAGCAAAAAACTAAAGTAAATGGTACACTCTCAGACCAACAAACTGTCAACTGTGATGTACCCCAAGGATCAGTCCTGGGACCATTACTATTTATACTCTACATAAATGACCTAGAAAAATGGCTGGAGACAGAATGTCTCCAGCTATATGCAGATGACACTGTTGCATATTCAGAAGGAAGCACAGTAGAGGAGGTAGCAACCAAACTAAACAACCTCCTGCTAAAACTGGATGGCTGGTGTGAGTCCAATAAAATAACCATCAATGCAAATAAATCTAAAACTGTACTCTTCTCACATACAGCAATCACAGGAAGAAACCTACAATGCACACGAGGAAACCAAACACTGGAAAGTGTAAATCACTACAAATACCTAGGCCTAGAACTAGATAGCCAGCTAAACTACAACCTGTGTGTAACAAAAATCATACAAAAAGTAAATCACAAACTATGGCTATTTACTAAACTAAGAAACTATATGACACAAGATATGTCAATAAAATCTTCAAAGCATGTAACTCCCCTACTTTGAGAATTGGGGATTTAACTACATGGGTGCAAAAAAAGAGATAATTAAAAAATAGCTTCACTTAAAAAATAGCAGATACTACAAAATAGGGCCCTGAAAATCTGCCTGAAAGTGGACAAACTACACCCCACTTATGACCTACACAAAAGAACTAAAGTAAAGCCTCTAGAAAACAGAAGGATAATCCACCTAAAAACATTAGCATATGGATATAGCCAAGACATTAAGCGTCTAACCCAACCACTAATGACACCAGAGCAAGCAAGGCACCACTACTAAGGCAGACCAGAAGCCAGATCAAAGCCCATGAAAGGAGCACACTGGAAATGGCCGCCCAGGGCTGGAAAGCGCAACGGTGAAAGAAAGACAAATCCCTGACCTAAAAACGTACAAAAAATATCTGTGCAAAATAAAAACTGGGACCCCCAACTGAACTGCACCACAAGGGGGCAGCTGATATGTCACGGCTCACCAACTGGACAGCCCAGGGTGGGATAACCAGAAATATAAAAGCCAGATAACATATCCAACAACAATATGAATCAAATCAAATTCAAACAAACATAACTCAACCACCTATTACGTACAGGCCTATGGACATGTAAATAAAATAGGCTAGTATAGAATTAAGTAGAAAAAAGCGGAAAAACTCTTCCCAAGAAAACCCCAAAACACTAACATAGAACCCTCAGAAAACAACTAACATAGTAATAAGAATAGAACAAAAACTCAATGCCAAGAGGGCCCCAAAAAAACTAACATAGGCTACTAAAAGTACCAACAGATCTATCTGCTACTGAAATGCAGACAATCAAATAACTTATCAGCAGGTACTGCTTGGTAAGACAACACCAACACTACAGCTGGCCAGCATTAAAAACAAGCCTGGTTACCCGGGCTTACATGCTATGGACAGTATAAATACAGCCTCAAAAAAAAAATAAAAAAATAAAAAATAAAAACGTGGTTTGTGGTGTTCTCTGTGGCAGAGTGGTTAGGGTGTCTGACTTTTTTTCTAGGTCGGACTCCTAATCTGAAGGTTGGTGGTTCAATTCCCCTCCTCCCCCCCACCCCACATCTGCCAATTTGGATTTCCACCACTGTGTATAACTTACAGCATCATCAAAGGATGGTTGCTCGCATGCCATGTCTATGTGGTATTGGAGGTAAAAAATCACTTGGGCCGGTAACAGTGTATGTAGGCTTGGCTTTTCAATCGACAAACTGTCTAATGGTGAAAATAAGACTATTCAGACTTATCCATGATAGGCAGTATAAATCTTCATCAACAAAAAAGGATTTTACCAGAAGGGATGGAGGAAAGATGGTTTTAATGTATCGTTGAAATATTCAAACTGGCGCATGTACTGGTATATTTGCACATAACAATTTCCTGGTAGACGTACAACTAATGGGGTTAATAGATTAGATATATATATATTTATTTATATATGCGTGTGAATTCCTGGGAGGTGCTCTCTCTCTGGAGGAGTGAGTTAATGTGTTTTTGCAAAGGTCAGCAACACAGGCCACATACCATTATGATGCGTGAGTGCAAGTAAATCTGTCACTTGGATTTTTTTTTTAATACAAATTAGGCGCTTCTAAATATACACTATATAAATGGTGATATTATATCGGACTTGTGAATACAGGAAACTATATCGTAATATTAGTGCTCGTTAAAATAATAATACGAATTATAATAATAATATTATTGCTATATTATAATTATTTATTAGTGTTATTATTATTAATATTATTATGCACTATGCATTTCATTATGTGAATATAAATGAAGGTGATCACATGTTTATTATTTATTTCCTGTTTCGCCCACTACCTGTTGCGGTAACCCAAACCATCTAATATCATCACCTTGATTTAGTGTCCTGTACCATCGCCTATTCATGAGCAGCTGAATCCGACGATCAAAATAAATAGAAGAAGAAAAGAGAACTGGTTGGCTCAGTGTGGGGATAATGTGACTGAGTGGGATATCAGGTCATTGAACTGGCGGTCCGGTCGCAAAGTGGGCAGCACTACGAAATCACCATGAGTGTGCACTGTGAAAAGTCAGTACCCATCCTGATATGACCTTAGATGTTGCCAGAATGTAAAACTCCAACAACTAATTTTTAGTTTTACTTGGACCGAAGCGTCTCAATAACCCACCACAGATTGCATTCACTCAACACCAACTCGCTTACTTTGTTCTGTATGATAATTGATGTTCACCCACAATGTCCCTCAATTTCCCCTTAAACGTCAGAGACGTGCAACGAAACTAGTTGCAGTTATAAAGGACTTACCCTATGAACAAAGGCTCAGGAAATTGAAACTTCCTACCCTTTCCTACAGAAGGAAAAGAAGTGACATAATTGAAGTATTTAAAATTATGAAAGGTTTTGATAAAATAGATATGAACCAATCTTTCACCTTGAATAAAAGAGAAGGCAGCCGGGGCCATACTCTCAAACTAGTAAAACCCAGAGCCGTTTCAAAATTAAGGCAACACAGTTTCTCAAACAGGATCATAAATATATGGAATAGTCTCCCACAAAATGTTATAGATTCTGGCTCAATAAATTCATTCAAGAACAGATTAGAAAAAGCATGGGGCTGATGATCCAGGGAAATTTGACCACTTATTCATCACATGCTACTAATTTATTCCTTGTGTTGCTAATTACTTGCACTCAAGCAAAAATGAGAGACAAATAAGTGTTCACACTTCCTGTCTACCAATCGCTATATATCGCTATATATTAAACAAGTAATGTACCAACAACAAAATGTTCATCCGGCTTCAATCCACACATAGAACCCCCCATCCCACCCCCACCTCCACCCCCGCACACACATCCGCACACACATCCGCACACACATCCACACACTCTCCACCCACACATTGTGGGTCAGGGTGTCTCCATCCCGATACTTGGCAGCTCTCACCCGCTCTGACCACCCTTTGTGCCATGACGCTCCGACCACAAAACACCCAAACCCTGACACCCTCTCCCAGGACGCATTCAGTTCTGTCCATGCTGCGTGCACCTCGTGTTAGCAACACACTGGACTGGCTGGGTATTTGTAGCTCAGTCCCGAGGTAAGCCTCTGCTCACTGAGTGAGTAAAGTGGTTCTTCTCCGGAGAGAAGAAGAGTGTGTGTGGGGAGACAAATCGATGTGGTTTCTTCAATTATGAGTGGTTTTCGTGTGCTTAAAAATTATAGTGAGATAACTTTGTATATATATATATATTAATATGTATATATATGTTAATATGTCTGTGTGTGGCGTGAGGAGGGGGGGCGGCCCACCAATTACCCCGACAGTTGGAGAGGGGGGCACCAACCAATGCGCGAAGGAGGAATAGATATATATAGATATATATATATATACAGTATATGTTCCCCTTGCATTTATACTCGTATAATGCGTTATCCATCACATATGTGTTAATATATACATGTATATGTTAATATATATCTGTTTGTATGTATATATATGTATATATATATATATATATATATTATCATATACCCAGAAGAGATGAACAAGCGGAAGAAGGGTTGGACACTATTTGCGTCTTGGCTGAGCATACATATATGCCCCACAAGTAGAAAGTTTGAAATTCCTGTAGTGAGTGATGGGTTTGCCGTGCAGAGTGATGGAAACCCCCCGCAGATGGCGCTTTAAGCACTCATACGGAGGAACATGCCCCAATGGCCAGTGATTGGACAATAATATAGCATCACAATAATCATAGTAATAATAATCCTCCGTCCATTTTTATCCATTTATATCCGCATAATATTATTATACATACTATATGATTATATATATTTATATGTATAATATATATTTATATATAATATATATTTATATATAATATATATTTATATATAATATATATTTATATATAATATATATTCATATATATAATATATATTTGTATATAATATCTAGGCATATATAATATATATATAAATATATATATATTTATATATATATATATATTACATATGTATATGCATGGGCGCTTCACTCCGCTCCCTTTTTTGTCGGGTGATTTTGTTGGGGAGACGGCAGAGACGTCAGACATCATGTGCTGCGCAGACTACGCGCATTCATGTTGACGGACAATACCTTTTGGCCCGCGTTAAGCCGGTGACAAGCGAAAGGTAATGGCGGATGAAGGGATGATGGGAGTGGCAGAGGAGAGGGAGATTCAAGCGCCACGGTGGACGCTGGTCGCTCTCGCTGGTCACTCATCCAACAGCCATGTCAGAACCAGCGGAAGCCCCTGTAGTGGTCGTCCCCCATTGATGTGGCGACCGCCTGACCGCCCGGTGACCAGTGCCCGGCTGAGAGGAGATGACACGGCCCCAGAATGAGGCTCCATGTCATGAAGCGCCGCTTGGGGGAGCCAATGGCTAAAGATTCAGTTTTATGTTTTATTTGCTAACAACTTGACGGTTCTTGTTTGTTTTGATAAGTGTCCACCGGGATAGCTAAATGTGTTCATGGGTTCAATTCCTGGCTGAGTCAAACCGAGGCCCTAGAAAATGTATAATTCTGGCTGCCGTGCCTGGCCTTCGGCATTATTAAGATAAGGGAATGAGTAGGGGAATGAAGCAGACCATGCTTAATCAATGAATGTAAAGTTCCATATGTTCAATACTATGCAAAAAGGTGAGTTAAAATAATGTAACTGCACGGGTGGATTTCATATGGTCGAATGCTTAGCCGGGTTTAAAGAAAACCCCGAAGGAAATGAACTTGGAACATTGTTGACCTGTTGCTGTTTGTTGGGGTTTACCTACTAGCAACATCTAAGGTCATATCAGGCGATATCAGTACCGATATGTGACAGTACGCAGTATGTGACAGTACTTTATAGTGCTGCCCCAATAGGAGACCAGACCGTCGGCACCATGACACGATATCTCCACTCAGTCACATTGAGCTAACCGCTCCTTGCCTGATCATATTAATGCAGAATGACATGCTAGGTCGCGACAAGTATCTTCTTTCTTTTTTTTTCTTTTTTTTTTAAGTATTGGTTCGGGAATCGAACTTCTGAAACTTTGTTGACTGTGCTCTTCTGATGATATAAAGCATAGGATTTCTATTGAAGCAGGAAGGCAATAAAGATATAAATTCTAGAAGTATTTATTGCTTCTTCCAAGATTACACATGGATGTAATAATGATGTGTTCACCTGTCAGAATATGCACTTATCGCATGTATTAAGTGAAGCTTTGTTTGTTTGTTGTTGTATTACATCCTAGCAACATCTAAGGTCATATCAGGACAGGTACCGACTTGTGACAGTGCGCACTCATGGTGACTTTATAGTGCTGGCCCACTTGGAGACCAGGCCGCCAGCACCATAACCTGATATCCCACTGTCACATTATCCTGACACTGAGCCAACCAGTCCTTGCCCTATCCTAATAATGCCAAGCGCCTGGCTAGGAAGCGAGAAGTATCAATTTTTAAGTCATTGGTTTGACTCGACCAGGGTTAGAACCCACGATCCCATGGTCTACCAACACGGGAGACGGACGCTCTAACTCACTCGGCCATCCCGTCTGGTATTTTTGGTATTAAGTGAAGCATTACATAATGCTTATCACCTCTGCCAATTTGGAGTTCTACTGCTGTGTATAACATACAACATCATCAAATTCCAGTTGCTCTCATACCATTATAAACTTGCAGGTTACCCCACTAGTTATCAGAATCAATTTATTATTTACACCCTACCTGGTTTGATATGGGAGCCAAAAGGTATAGAATTACTATTAATGTTGGTCACTATAGATGTACCGCAGTACTCTGCAGGCTATTACAAAATTAACTCAAAACCTTCATAATAACAGTGTGGAAGTCAGGGCTGGCATCGTGGCTCTCTTCCTCTTCTTTCTTCTCTTCTTTCTTCTCTTCTTGGCTACCTTCTTGATTGCATCTTGGTTTCCCTATCTCACACTACCAGTACCCTTCAGCCATTTTAGTTACATACAAATCTGATTGGTCAGTCCTACCAAGTAGAACATGCAAATTCTGTGGTCAACCTCACTAGGTAGACAATCTCATTGGTCAACCTCACCTGTCAATCTAGGGTGTTGGAGGTGGGAGGGGTGTGGTAACCCATCCACTCGAACTGCCTCCTCCTGCTGGCCATGGGGAGGGAACTGACCCACCCATCCAGAGCCAACCTCATCTCAGCAAATATGAATTATCAGTTTTCACATTAATAGGAGATCTACAACACACTCCTCACTATAACACCAACATACAGACATCAGAGTATTTAATACATATTTACCTAGTAGTTACACATTAAACCCATCTCACTGTGCCAGGTGCTGCCCTGGTGGTGGTAGAGAGAAACATACACCCTCCCCCTTACCTCCCTCCCAGGCTTAACACCCTCGCCTGCTTCCCCCCAGGTCTACCCAGCATGCCCCGTTACTTCACGCATGAGGCTAGAAATATCTAGCTGGTCACTTCACACATCAGGCTAGAAATACCTACCCAGTCACTTCACACATCTGTGCTGGTCTCGGTATCCCAACTTATTTGAGGCCAAATTGCCTACAATTGGGGTGAAATTCAATTTGGTCTACCCCTGGAGACCTGTCCACACAGGCCTGTCTAGTTGGGGAAAATCCAAACCAACCAATTATATATGCTCTTACCAGTTGTTAGCATCCACATACACTTTAGAATGCACATAATATCATACACAGGTCCAGGTAATCAATTACATTTAAATACACACATATATGCTTATTCCAGAGTTATTATCTCCAGTGGTGATATTTGATGCATAGCATTGGACAATTTGACATTAATTAGACTCACACAGAACACATACTTTAGTGTACACATAACAATAGGATGAATATTATTAACATGGCTTATAATAATGATTGACTGATTTAGATATCACTAGAGTGGTTTTATATAATGATTGGATTAAAAGTAGAATGGTCATATAAGAATGATTGAATGATTTAGGTATTATTAGAATGGTTTTACATCATAATTTGATTATTATCAGCAAAACTTATGCGAGTACAAATGCATGCAAGTAAGTTGATAATATGATTCTCTGTATTTCTGGGTTTTCTGAATATGAAGGGTTCAGGCACAATACCATGTAAAGGCTGATCCAAAAATGGAGATAAACATTGGAATCGAACCTTCAATATTTTAAAATATTTTTATTCCTACTCTTTTGTTCATTGCTCCATAACCATGTGATCATATGAAAAGTGGAATCAGTGAGAATAAAAATTATTTTCAGGTACAAATCTGTTATTCAATCTCCATTTTTGGATTGACATTTACATGGTTTTGCGCTTGAACTCTTCTATATATTTTTTCATTGTTGGTAGTTGGCTCTGGGTATTATTTAGGGAATCTTTCATCTTGGGCACCAGCAGTATTTCGGGACTCCCCTTGCTTGTTTTTACAATCCTGTAAAGCCTGTATGGACCACAGATTGGTTTTACCCAGTATAGTCTGACTGCTATATGCATGAATGCATACAGGATTGAGTGATATAGCCCTCAAAATGGTTTCAATATTGGTGTCATGAAAAAGGATATTTTTGTTTTAAGGAAATTATTTACTCTTATTTTATTTGTAATACGAACCCAAAATTCGGAATGTTTTACACCATGTTTATGTGGTGTGGGAGGTTACAAATCCCTTGGGTCGGGAAAAGTGTAGGCTTGGGCTTTCTATCGACCATCTGTCTAATGGTGAAAACAAGTCTATTCAGACTTATCCATGATAGGCAGTATCAATCTTCAAAGGGGAAAAAAGCTACAATCCACCAATGCTCATGAGTGTCATTTCACATTAAAAAGAATATTACATATTGAAAATAGTTAAATGTCTGCACAATGATAACATTTATTTCTAAGCTATTGTTAATGCTATCATCTAGAGTAACACTGGACCATGTCCATATATGCATGCATCCCATGAACTTCTGAGAGTGTTGATTGGAGCAGTAGATCACGTGTCACTAGTGCTGAAGTCTTTTGCATTCACTCAGGCACCATCGCAATCCTTCTCACACACCCATTCAGCACCCATCTCTAAGCCATCTTAAATTACCCACCCACCATCCCTAATGACACTTCGCCCCTCCACCCTTCACCCATACATCCACACATCCACACATCCACACATCCACACATCAACACACACATCCCACCTCCACTCACCCACCCATACACCCACCCATACACCCACCCACCCATACACCCACCGAAGTCTACTCACCCATACACCCACCCATACACCCACCTACAAACCCCCACACACCCAAAATGAACACACCCACACACCCATATCACCCACACCCACAAACCCACACCCACCTACACACTCAGACCCACACACCCACCCACCCACACACATACACACACCCACACACCCAACCCCAAACCACCCCCTCGTCCTGACGTTGCACTCGGCCCGTCCTGTCACACTCGTGACAGCTCCATAATTTACCTCACCCACCCACACCGTAACTCCATAAGGCACAATAACATTAGCTGCTACCCCTCAGGGCGTCAGTGCGCAGGCGCCGCGCGCAGCTTCCTGTCCAGGGAGCCGCTGGTCCGTCACTAACTGACCGGTCAGAATATGTGACGTAAGTTGCCAAGACGAGGCTTATTTAGAAATCGCTGAAAATTTTCGAATCATTACAGCAATTTCTAATTGAACTTCAATTATTGAGATCAGAACCTCATCGGACTAAATACTTTTCGGATATATAAAAATGTGTCAATCAAAAATCATGAACAAATGAAACCAGGAAAGCAAACGGTATTCTTATATTTTGAATTTGACTTCAAATGTTGAGTGAGTGAGTTAGTGAGTGAGTATGTGAGTGAGTGAGTGAGTGACTTGGGAGTTTTATGCCATGTCTGCAACTATAGCTATATTTATGGCGATACAATATTGATTATCATAGATTATTATTTGTTGGTGGGGTTTGACGCCATGTCGACAACCATAGTCAGATTCATGGCGATATAATGTTGATTATTGATAGATTATTATTCGGTGTTTTTTTTTTTTTAGAAAAGAACAAATCCTTCGCATTAAAATAAAATCGAAATACTGCTAATCGGGTGGATGGAAAGCATAGAATTATTGTCAAGCCACCGCCCAAAGACTAGCTGAGGACACAGTGGAAAGCTGCGGAAGGAGGTGTATTGTTCCCGCTGAATCAAGCACAATATGAATGTTGCCACCAAACTTGACTGGGGTTGTGCGCAACAGAGGAATAACTGACACAAAGGGCTGAGATATCAGTGTATGACGTTGACATTTACTACATTGCTATTATGTCCCGTCACCATTTTACAGTTCATTCCTCATGAGATGGCATGGCCGAATGAGTTGAGTGTCCGTCTTCTAACTTTGATAGATCAGCAAAGGAACGGCATGGACAAGCAAGTGATGGCAAAAAAAGGTGTTTATTCAATCGACATAATAGCACCCAGGCCCAGTTCCATGAAGTACATAACTGGAATATAGTAGGATGGGTGTGCGGAAAAGTTTGTATGTCGCCGACTCACTGAGAAGTGAAGATACGGTCGAGAGTGGTTGGTTGCAGAGTGTGTGAGACTGAGAGAAAACCCGCTTGCCAATCGGGTGGATGGAAAGCATTGAATTATTGTCAAGCCACCGCCCAAAGACTAGCTTAGGACTCAGTGGAGAGGCGCGGAAGGAGGTGTATTGTTCCCGCTGAATCAAGCACAATATGAATGTTGCCACCAAACTTGACTGGGGTTGTCCACAACAGAGGAATGAATGACAAAAAGGGCTGAGATATCAGTGTATGATGTTGACATTTACTACATTACTATTATGTCCTGTCACCATCTTGCACTCCAATCCTCATGAGATGGGATGGCCGAATGAGTTGAGTGTCTTCTAACTTTGTGGGATTCTAACCCAATGGTTTGAACCCTGGTCGAGTCAAAGCAATGACTTAAAAATTTGCATTTGCTGCTTCCTAGCCAGGCGCTCAGCATTATTAGGATGGGGCAAGGACTGGTTGGCTCAGTGTCAGGACAATATCGCTGAATGGGATATCAGGGCATGGTCCTGGCGGCATGGTATCCAGTGGCAAAGCACTATAACATTGCCATGAGTGTGCACTATCACAAGTCAGTACCGATCCTGATATTATCATAGATGATGTCAGGACGTAAAACTCCAACAACCAACCAACCAATCATTCCTCATGTGTCTCTGGGTGAGTATCTTTGTTTGATTATTGGGGTTTACGTCCTAGCAACATCGAATAACGGGTGATGGGTGAGGGAATGAGGGTTGCGGGAGGTGTGATGGGGTGGGTACAGACATTGCCCAGGTGTCACCGACCGAAAATTAAAACTCCGTGATTAATATGCCCAATCCAAGCCGCGTACAATTTCAATTAATTCCTGACACCCGAGAACAATATCAGAGTCGCGCGGTGGGAATAGACTGATGTGCGGGGGAATTGAGGTGTCGAAACAGGCTGACAACAGTGCGAATGCCTCCGTCGGTAGGGGCGTCTTACTAGGTGCTAACAGTACAATACTAAGGCAAATCTTATAGGGTATGCAGGTATTGCAGGTATTGCAATACCTCAGGGAGTTTGATGCCCCTGCCCTGCAGAGTTGTAAACAACTGCCTTGTGGTACAGGTTCTTGACAGAACCGAAGGCTAAGGGAGCAAACCCTAAACAGAAAACCATGTCACTGGGGGAGCATTAAGGTCGGTTGATGTATGGCACTCCCAACATCTCCCGACCAGCCACTGCAGGGACAAATAGTTTTGCCCCTTTCTGGACATGTTCTTGCCGGTGTGAAACCTCTATTTGCTCCCCGAGAGAGTGCTGCTGGTAACTTGCAAAAACCAGCAGCACTTCAACACTTTTGCAGGCAGCTTTCATGAAATTAAACTTGAAGCTGTGAGTCATTAAGACCGACTCACGGACATCACTCTCACAGCAGAGAGCTAAATGGAGAGTGGCAGTCAAGTAATGAAAGCAGTCTTTGTCGCATCGCGACTGACAGCATAATGATAATGATGATGAAAGCAAATCTAGCTGTGCGAGATTTTATGATACATGCTTACGGAACTCTAGCTTGTGACTAATGTATTGATTAGATAGAGTTCGTGTAATGGGTTAAAACAACACAGAACTGTGGAAATATGTAGGATTTAAATTGTGTTGTAGCAATTTTAACCTATCACAGTCGGTGAATGTGTTAGTAAACTAAACCCGGCCAGGGCATGAAACTGAAAAGGCGGGAAAGAGAAAGGAACTCACCACCAGAGGGGGCAGTAAACACAAGGTGGCAGACGCTGACAAGGCACTACCCAGGATGCCCCGCGGGGTACAGGGTGGTCACGTGATCACGACACATGATGAGGTCACACGGTTAGGGCAGCGGTCATGTGACCGCCATACATAACAGGGGGGGGGGGGGTGTTTGTTGAGGAGGCCCCACTGCCATAGTACGCCGTTAGTCAGTTAGGTGGTGCGCATGGCTGGGCGGGTGTGAAATAATTTGTTTGGCCCTGGGGGAGAGGGAGGTGGTTGTAGAGGAGGTGTGGTTATAGGTGTTTAAAAGGTGATCACCCACTCTACCTGTTCACCCCTTCCAGCCACCCCATCATGCACATATACGCACACTCCCGGGCATATGTATTGCCTCGTTCTGGAACACAATTGCTAAGTTGGAATCATCCATTGGAAATGCGGTAAATAGTCTTTTCGGGAAGGTATTTTTGTGGAATCATAATATTATAGCGTCGGTCAGTGTTGTTCGTTTACAAATGTAGCTTCCAATAGCAATGTTGGCACCTCATCACGTGCTTTGTTTTATTTGCTTGCAATATACATTTTTCAGTGATGCATGTGCATTGAACTGCTACCCACATTACTTCATCCCACTGGGATCAGAGGGTGAGTTGGTGGTGGGAATCTTCTATGTTACACAGTGAACTGCTACCCACATTAGTTCTCCCCACTACCACCAGAGGGAAGGTTGGTGGTGGGAAACCTATATGTTACACAATGACGCTGCTAACTATAACACTAGTTTTGGAGACTGCAGTCAAGAGTTCGGGTTGGTGGTGGAAATCGTTCACTAAGGATTAAATATAACACTATTTGAAAGAACCTAGTTAATTTCGCTCACAAGAATATATAAGGACATCGATTGGGCCATTGCCTGAGTCAGGCTTGTTGTCGGTGACTGAGTCTAACAGTAACAACATGCTTTGTCATAAAACCAGTGGTCTAGATCGGTGAGCACTTCTAACTCACTCATGTGAGGCAGAAACATTACCATAATACCAGTATATTCAAGATGGCGTCCCTAACCCTTCCACTACGAGTACGCGAAAAGTAGACAGTGCTTTCCCCCGGTTTGTATATCCGCATCGAGTGATTGTATTGAATAATTGTATTAACCATTTTCCATATGTGGCGTCACTTCTCTTTCTGGTAACCCATAAAGATCGTCGACTGGTGACTTTTTAGTAGCAGCCACGTTTCGCTGTTCTTTACAACTATTTGCTGGTCGGGCACTTCTAGGTATATCGAATTCCTGATATCGTTTTGCCACAATGCATACATAAAAATAAATATAGATAGATAGATAGATATATAAGTATATAAATATACCCGTCCTGATATGACCTAATATGTTGCTAGGACGTAAAGCAATACCAAACAAACATATAAATATAAATATAGATGTATATATATATATACACATATATAAATACAGAAATATGTAGATTATAGATAGATATAAATATTGATAGATATAAACATATATATAGATATAAATATTGATAGATATCGTCGTGGGGGTGATGAAAATGGGAAATATTGCGCCTAGAGCGGGATTCGAACCCACATCTCTTTGCATTCCGGGCAAGTGTGCTAACCATTACACCACCTAGGCTCCCTGATATCAACACACTACCCACACCTAGCTGTCTATGCGGCTCCTTGCCTGAGAGGTCAGTGCAGACCACTACACTCGTCCCCCTGGAATTGTAAGTCTTTTAATGCTTACAATTACATACATACAGGCAATGCAACGCACTTACAACACAGCGGTAGTTCAACACTATACAGCGCGTAGCTTGTACAGCATCATGGTCATGGCAACCAGTGTCGTGGGGGTGATGAAAATGGGAAATATTGTGCCTAGAGCGGGACTCGAACCCACATCTCTTTGCATTCCAGGCCAGTGTGCAAACCATTACACCACCTAGGCTCCCTGATATCAACACACTACCCACGCCTACCTGTCTATGCGGCTCCTGGCCTGAGAGGTCAGTGCAGACCACTACGCTATAAATAAATAAATATTTATATAATACATGTATAGACCTAATATGTTGCTCGGACGTAAAACAACAACAAACAAACATATATGTAGATTATAGATAAATATAAATATTGATAGATATAAACATATATAAATATATATTTATATAATACATGTATACACATGAATATATATTGAGATAAATAATCTCCTTGGATATAAATAATATATATAGATATAAATAACATACGTAGATTTAAATAATATATATATAGCGATATCTATAGAAAATGAGGTGAGCTGGTGAATGAGGTTCTTGCCGGCAGGAGTCGCCACCCTTGGTTGCTCGCTGGTGGTAGGTAGCTCGTAAAAGTTTGGGCAATTTTTCCTCGAGGCATTCTCATAAAGTCTCACTTTGCTCGCTTGATGGCATGATAGCATACAATATGCAGGACACGGGCCCATTACCTGCTAGGGTCTACCCATATGTCCGAGGAAATAGCGTTAAGAAGGCAAATATCGCTTCCCAGCGCGATAACGAGATTAACAGGTTCGCCGGATGGGGGCGGGTGGAAATGAGACTGTAAAAGGGTGATTGTCATCAGAATGAATAAATTACCTTCCCCGAGCTGTGAGATGCGCAGTTTTAAAAGTAGCTCAGCTAAGTTTAATTAACGTTTCATGTAAACACCACATGAGCCTTTTCACTCACACAAGATTAAAGTTGCATAGTTCCGATGATTTTGAGTTTCTGGAACCAAAGCAGTGATCTAGATTTGATTCTACATATCAGACTTATATATTGGTACCCTTGTTAAACATGTATCACCACTCGAGTGGCATACCAAGCCAATTAATAGAACCTGTTACTGAAGAAGTAATATATATATATATATATATATATTAGGCTGATTGTTATAATATGCCTTACTTTAGTTTGAAGTAAGTTTTATTTTAGATGATTAATTTTCTTTAGATATTTGAAGTGGAAACGTACAAAAGAAATGTCGGCAAGCACACCAAAACTCGGACACAATAGGCTTCTTCAGTAACAGGTTCTATTAATTGGCTTGGTATTCCGCTCTATGTGGTGATACATGTTTAACAAGGGTACCAATATATAAGTCTGATATGTAGAATCAAATCTAGATCACTGCTTTGGTTTTGAAAATTTGATGTTTTCATCGGACTATGCAGCTTTTCGAAGGGTGAAATAGTTGATTTGATTTGTATTTATGTATTCAAATTAAATATCAAATTTCAAAAATAGAAAATAAGTTCTCATGAAGGGTGCTCTACTCTATGCTGGCAATATTGTTGTGCAGTATTGCAGTGGTACTAAGTGACACTTATCCATTGGGTTACCGAATTTTCAGCACTACACAGTTTTGACAAATTTGATAAATTTGACAAATTTGACAAATTTGGCATTAATAAACGAAAAGACAGCTATTATATAATATGCGCGCTCGCTATTATCTGTGGGGACCTTGGCGACGTTGTCAACCTTCAAAAGCACATATTATTAATACTACTAGTCTGAACTTCCTGCTGGAGTTGCTATGTTGTCGGCCGTGACCCTGTCATAGCGATTAACCCGACTTTAAAGGCGGGTCCATGTCAATCTCTCCATGGTTACCTATCTGGGAGGTCGTCGCTGATTGGCCAAATCTGCGGGTTGCCATGGCGTCATTACGCTCCGGTTGACACGGCATGGATAAGTGCCTCACCCTAACGGATATAATGGGAACTAAAGACACTGTCAACAAACCAAGCAGCGGTGGGATACAAAGGAACAAGTTGACCTTGCTGACAGACATTGCTTCATTATGCAATTATTGGATGTCGGTGAATGTCATTGTCTTCAATTCAAGTTGTTCCCCGACCTGATATGACCTTAGATGTTGCCAGGACATACAACTACAACAACCAACCAATCAGCTGAAGTTGTGGAATGTCGATGCGGGATGGCAGACAGTTGGTTGGTTGTTGGAGCTTTCCGTCCTGGCAACATCTAAGGTAATATAAGGACAGGTACCGACTTGTGACAGTGCACACTTATGGTGACCTTTTAGTGCTGCCCCACTGGGAGACCAGGCTGTCAGCACCATGGCCTGATATATCACTCAGTCACATTACCTGACACTGATCCAACCAGTCCTTGCGTTATCCTAATAATGCCGAGCGCCAGGCTAGGAAGCAAAAAGTATAAAATTTTAAGCCACTGGTTTGACTTGACCAGGGTTCAAACCGAAGCGGGAGATGGATGCTCAACTCATTCAGCCATCCGTTCTGGTCGCACTCATAGGGACTTTATAGAGCTGTCTTGCTGGAAAACCGGGCCTCCTGCACCCTGACTCGATACCCCACTCGGTCACATTATCCTGATACTGAGCAAGCCTTCCCTGTCCTATCCTATTAATCCCGAGTGTTAGGCTAGATAATGACAAGTATCAATTATGTAAGTCACGGGTTTGACTCAGCCGGGGTTCGAACCCCACGACCTCCCGCACGGGAAGTCAGCCAGCGGTCTTACCGATTCAGCCGTCCCATCTGGTCATTGGGGAAAGGAGGTTAAATGACGTCATCGAAACCCTAAATCGAACATAGCTCATTCTTCCCATTCAGGAGTAATGTAGCAATACGGGGTGAGATGGTTGAATGGGTAGAGTGTTCACTTCTCATACGGGTGGTGGTGGGTTCAATATTCAGCTGACTCAAATACAGTATAACCCCATTAATCCAAACTTGAAGCGACCCTAGAAATTTGTTTGGATTAACCGATCATTGGTTTAACCGAGCTTTGACTTTGGCTTGGCTTTGCCAAAAACGTGGGTGCATTATGAATGTACAATGTATGTGGACACTATGATTATTGTTTTTTTATGTATATACAGTTTAACCCCATTAAACCAACCTCGGTTAAATCAAATGATCGGTTAATCCAAACTTTTGTTGGCAACCTGGCAAAATACTACCATTTATCATATAAAAAAGTCCCAGATGACCTGAAAACCAAATGAAAGCTTGGTTTAACTGTACTGGAAGTGGCCTGGGGCCGACAATTTTGTTTGGATTAACCGATACATTGGATTAACCGACTTTGGTTTAACCAACATTTTTATATGATAAATGGTAGTATTTTGCCGGGCCGCCGAAAAAAGTTTGGATTAACCGATCGTTTGGTTTAACCGAGCTTGGTTTAACGGGGTTGTACTGTAAAAGGCTTACAGAACTTATGCATGTTAATTGTTATTTTTCCCTGTGTTGCAGTTTCAGCGGCACACCAGTTTGCGAGGGACACATCACTTCTGCGCATGCATCAAAATCGAACAGCATCATCACTAACCTAAATAAATTGAATATAATGTTTTTCGTAAAGATGTTTTCTATATGTGTACCAAGCGATTTGTTTCTAGGTGGTGTGATTTTAGAGATATTTCACTTTTGCTGTATTTTCTGTATGAAGATTGCTCATGACCATTGACAATGCCTTGAGTTTGACGGTATGCGCAGTGCAAAACATTAGTTTTATTCAAAATTAATAGAAATCCAGAACCCTACCCTTATCAATTTAATATAATCATTTTGATACACATGTTTTCTATATGTGTACCAAGGGATTTGTTTCTAGGTGGTGTGGTTGTAGAGATATTTCACTTCTTCTGTATGAAGATTTGCTCACGGCCATTGACAATGCATTCTGAATGAATGTGTCCCTCAGAAACTGGTGTGCCGCAGAAACTGCAACATCGGTGCATTGCAAGGAACATTGTAGTGAGGAATACTATTTATTTTCAATTAATATTCCCCTCCTGGTTAAATTAACGAATGCTTAAAAAACCAAACATGATAGCAACATTGAACAATATATAGGTGCAGACGATGTCAGACATTTGTAATATGGATACTCTAAACTTTACGACCGGCCTCAAACCGAAGCCCTCCGCATCCTAATCACATCACATTACACAGTTATACACACACCCATAAACTACACACTCCACAAACACTACACACAACGCACACTTCCGTCGCCACCTTGAAATTTGGCTAAAGCCTCTAGACATAATCAAGTGGATAATCCCCTCATTTAGGCGTATGTGTGCCTAATTAGGCCTGTATTGATCCTGCAGTGGCATATTACCTGATCAAAGGGCCCTAATGAGGCTTCTTACGGTATTTACCTGCGATCCGTTTTACCTTCAGATTACAGTTCTTCGGTATATTTGTTGCGTCAGTGAATTGATGCGAATGTATTTAACAAAGCGACTTGGAGAATTTATTAACTTTATATAGATATAAGGTTTTTGAAAAGAAATCTTTTTTGAACAAATAATAAATTTTGAAAAAAAAGAAGAATATATATAATGATATATGCGGTAAGCTTTCATTTGAAGGTTTTAGGAATTAGTTCAGTTGGTGAAAGGAATACACGATTGCAGCAAGTTCTGGGTGAGATTCAATCAGAAGGGACTGACCCCTGACACTATCTCTACCTCTACGACAAGGTCACGATGTAGATTCAGGATCTCTTCAGATCGTTGATTGGATAAGCATCGGGACAGGTATACGTGGCTTAATTCTAATGGACATGATTTTCTTCTCATCCTCTTTGTGATACACATCTCATGCTCATAAGCATATGCGTAATATGTCAGAAAATAATATATATATATATATCGGGAGAGAGAAATGTAAATAATGTAGTGGTCTGCACTGATCTCTCAGGCAAGGAGCCGCATAAACCTGTAGGCATGGTTAGTGTGGTGATATCACGGAATCTAGGTGGCGTAATGGTTAGCATATTGGCACGGAAGGGAAAGAGATGTGAGTTCGAATCCCACCCGAGGCGCAATATTTCCAATTTTCATCACCCCCACAACAATAATAATAATTTAATTAATAAACTTCTAGAAAAAATAAGAAAATTAAGGTGGTAAAAATGCTACGTTTAGTTATGAGGTTATCAAAGCTGAAAGCATTGAGACTGATGTACTTGGTGGGTGGCGGGTAGTGATTCGTAAGCGTTTTGACGTAGAACACTTAGAATACAGAAACCCAAATGTAGCGATGTCTTCTCCAGGATTTGTTTGTTTGTTGTTGTTTTACGTCCTAGCAACATCTAAGGTCATATCAGGACGGGTACCCACTTGTGACTGTGCGCACTCATGGCGACTTTATAGTGCTGTCCCACTGGGAAACCAGGCCACCGGCACCATGACCTGGTATCCCACTCAGTCACATTATCCTGACACTGAGCACACCAGTCCTTGGCCTGTCCTAATAATGCAGAGCGCCTGGCTAGGAAGCAACAAGTATCAAGTTTTAAGTCATTGGTTTGACTCGACTGGGGTTCGAACCCACGACCCCACGTTCTACCAGCATGGGAGACGGACGCTCTAACTCATTCGGCCATCCCGTCTGGTTCTCTTCTCCAGTTGGAAAAATTAAATGAATGGCGTGTAGTGTAGCATAGCATACAGCTGTGAGGCGGCTTTCAGATTACTCATGATGCTGTAAGTAAATTAATCTGCTTGATTTGTCCAGGCACGCAACAATTAGAATGCCACATTGACATCCACTTCCCTCTCCTCCCCATCCCTATAGGGCCCACACACCCACAGGAGAATTAAACTAGTCACCCGCCCACCTAAGAATATGATGCGCCTCCATCCACACTCACCCACACCACCCACACTCACCCACACCACACAGCCACACACCCACGCCACACAACCACTCACCCACCACGCCTAGTCCCCACACACCCCACTCACCCACACCACACAACCGCACAACCGCTCACTCACACCACACAACCACTCACCCACCCCACACAACTACTCACACACAACCACTCACCCACACCACACAACTACTCACCCACACCACACAACCACTCATCCACACCACACAACCACTCACCCACACCACACATCCACTCACCCACACCACTCAACCACTCACACAACCACATATCCACTCACACACACCACACAACCACTCACACACACAGCAGAACCACTCACACACACCACACATCCACTCACACACCACTCAGCCACACCACACATCCACTCACCTACACCACACATCCACTCACCCACACCACACAACCACTCACCCACACCACACATCCACTCACCCACACCACACAACCACTCACCCACACCACACAACCACTCACCCATACCAGTCAACCACTCACACAACCACACAACCACTCACACACCACACATCCACTCACCCACACCACAACAAACCACTCACACAACCACACAACCACTCTCACACCACACAACCACTCACACACCACACAACCACTCACCCACACCACACATCCACTCACCCACACCACACAACCACTCACACACCACACATCCACTCACACACACCACACAACCACTCACCCACACCACACAACCACTCACCCACACCACACAACCACTCACCCACACCACACAACCACTCACCCACACCACACAACCACTCACACATACCACTCAACCACTCACACAACCACACAACCACTCACCCACACCACACAACCACTCACCCACACCACACAACCACTCACCCACACCACACTAGCACTCACCCACTTACTCTCTCTGCTGCTCGGCCACTTGCTCTCGACTCTCATCTCCTCATCTCAAGTCAGCAACGCCGCAAACAGAAACACCACGCTGCACACGCCTTGCTGAGCGTACCAGTGCACCAGTTTGCATTTCATCGGGAACCAGCTGTCTCCTCTCCTAGCAGTGTACACCCCCGTCCTGATATGGTCACTGATATTGTAACTATGACGACAGAACCTATCACCCAGATAAATGTAGCAATTAATTAACAGTCGCCTAATATACAGCAATAAAGTCAGACACCAGATATCAGAGCAATAAATAATTTCTTGTTACAACTATTTTTTATTTGCATTGTTTAAATTAACACATCGCATTTCCAAAAAGATACGTTTTAATCAATAATGTTTTCTGTCGGAATATAATTGTATTTGAATGGAATATATAGACATCTGTAAATATGGACATACATATATAATGTCTATGTATACACACCGTGTATATGTATATATAGATATATAGTAAAACCTCTCTAAGTCGACCGACCATGGGACTGACTTTAAGTGGTCCTTTTAGGCAGGTGGTCGGTTTAGGGAGTTAGAATATCCTTACAATGTTATTGTTGGAACACAAATAAAGCGATCGATATAGGGGAGTGGTCGATCTGTGGAGGGGTCGGTATAGATGGTGGTGCCACCGGGGGAGTTGAACCCCGCACCGAATGCTAGCTACACTTTGATTCGGTTAAATATGCAAGATCAACGGGATCGAACCCAACCCCCTGGTTCCTTTATGTGTATATACTTAATTATATATAATATATAAATATATGTGTATATATATGTGATGTACAAGCATTATGCGAGTATAAAGGTGTGGAAGGGAATTATTATTATTAATTGTTCTATTCATTATCTACCAACCACTATTCTCGATGTATTCACTCCTTTTCCAACATCCTGGTACTGGTGGTGCCACCATCAGCCCCAACCCGAACTACGGGCGCTCCCATTGTCATTCGCGCCCGATAATGTTGTCTTTTATATATATATATATATATATATATATATATATATATATATATGCATAGCGTGTTATCAGTGCGACATATGCAATGTGAATCAAACATTCTTAATCACGGCGCAATCGACTATGTCAATAGTTTATGTGTATGTATAAATGTTTACCTTTATGAAAATATTATATAAGCGGTTCAGGTGAATCTATTGTGTGCTGACTCTGGAAGGTTCTATGGTGTACAGCTAGAGCAACTTGGAGCCCCGTTCCTTGTTGGGGCAGGTAAGCAAAGGCAGCTAGCTGGTCTGCAAGTGCTTCCTGTCCTAACACCGGTTCGTCACTTCTACCTGATTTTTTTAAAAATAAAGATTGGGGTCTTAGAGGCCAACCAGAGTCTATTTACTCACTCCATTTACAGATATGCCTCTTGTCCTTATTATTATTATTACTACTACTACTATAGCGCAGACAATACGCGAAATTTGACAATTGTTTCCTGGCTCGAAAAGCACACTGCCTGACCGCGACACTGCTTCGCTCGCGTGTCCCCGGCGAGGGTGACTCAGCATAATCACCGTCAACCCTCCGGCCTCACTGGGCTGCTGAACCGGGCAGTGGGGCGAGGTGGCCGGCACACGACGGAAGGTGGTCCTCGGGCAAATTAGCGTTTACGAGAACGAGGCCTACCTGCGTGCGCAAGCAAGCATGCGCGATGTGAATGTAGGCCAGTCGGCTATTGGGTGTATTTGGAATGGGCTCAATGTTTTGATTGGTTGTGCAGCTAGGGAAGAGTTTGATTATTTCACATATGAATGTAACAATCAGAAGTAATTGATTTAACTGCTATATATACATATATAGTAAAACCTCTCTAACCGACCACCTCCGCAGATAGACAACTCCCGTATATCGATCACATTATTTGGGTCCCAACAATACCATTGTAACCATATTCTAACTCCCTAAACCGACCACCTCCCTAAATGTACCACATAAAGTTGATCCGAAGGTTGGTCGATTTAGAGAGGTTTTACTGTATATATATATATATATATATATATATATAACTCGTATACACGCCTGTATGCAGCTGTATGGGAAGGAGGGATCCAGCAACGCTACTTCCATTTCGGTAACACTATTGTGGTTCCCGGGTTCGACACCAGGAGGGCTCGCAGCGCTGTAGGCAGGCTGCCGGCTGCAGCCCGGTGCACTAAACTGGTCATTCGGTCTCCAGTTGCGCTCGACGCGACTACTGAGGTCTGTTTTTTGGGGGGGTTTTCCCGCTAGGGCAGTTGGCCCAGCCAGATATCACTCTCACGCTATTATTGATTGATAATTATTAATTGTGAGACATTAATACGATGTTAACTGTTCATCGTTGATATAGCATACTACTAGTACTATGCTGATTGATTATCATGCTATTGATTATTTGCCAATTCTAATTGTTCATCGTTGATATCACATTCAAGGATGCTAATTTGATTATCACGAAACTGTTTGCAATTGTTAATAAATTGATATCGCCCAACTCATATATATGTTTGTCGCCTCCTCTTGCTTACATATATATACATATTACATTACACTAATCAGATATTGCGGGATGTGGCTCTTGGGCCTGTATGCATGAACTGGTGTAAGCCTAACCTGGTGATAGGTGCTATCCCTGGGATAGCTATCCCAAGGATAGCGGTGTGGATCAAGTCATATGCATGAAAGTCAAATGTTGCGATGATAGCTATCCGCATGATTATTTTTAGATTTGAGAATTCCCTCTCATCCAAGAATAACAGAATTTGATATTAGCAGTAAATATCACGCTCATAAATAACATTTAGTTATCTTCGAATCATGTTCTAACATACGGATATCTATATATTATATATATATAATATATATATATATTTATAAATCCCAATAGCAATCATGACATTTTATATTTCGGTATGTAATTAAATTATATTGAATATTATTTTTGTCAAAATCGTTCACTCGACCATGTTCTTAATCTGATGATTTGTGTCGGGAGCAAGGAAGTCTAGATTAACGAGGATGCACTGTTTATCTCGAAACAGTCCAACACAGTGAACTGCTACCCAATATATTAGTGCTTGTCTGTGACGTCAGAGGGCGGGTTGGTGATGGAACTCCTCGATTGGATCTGGTTAATAATAGAGTTCTGCCATTCAAGTACTTACCCGTACAACATTAACCAATGTAACTTACAACAACACAAGAAAATAGCATTTTTAATTTACTGGTAATTACACCAGATGGGTCCTCTCCTTGTGAATTAGCACATCTATAATGGCTCCACCTGTTCAAGTTAGATAGAGGTGTGTATTCACTTTTTCTGTAGATAACTGTTCTGACAAACGGACGCGATGCCTTTGGTAACACTAACAGACCGTCCACGACCTGTGTCAGACTTAATGGGTTCGACGGGACCTCTGACTGATTCAAGCCAGGCACTAAGACATTGCCGATTGTTGCCTGCCACCTTACGCTGTACTTGGCGTTAGTGCGAAAAGTAAAATAGGAAAATGCTTGGTTGGTCAAGTTTCACGATAATGTGACTGAGTGGGATAGTGTACCATTATCATCGCGATGTAGTAAATCTATTGCATGACACTAAGTTCCATCAACATTTAAAACCAACCAATATATTGAGGATTGTTTGTTTGTTTGTTGTTTTACGTCCTAGCAACATCTATATATTGAGGGAAAGACTGCTTTGATGAATAACCGTTTATACACACATGTTGATTTGTTCTTCTCATTTGCATTGCAGCTACTATAACTGGTACGGATACGCAGTATTACCTCCATAAACTGCACGAGTGTAGGGAAGGGAAAGCGAGACAGAAAGGACAACATCCAAATCTAACCCAATCAAACAAACCCACATAATTTACCTCAGTCCTACCAAAGACCCGATAATACTAAGATGGCTCACTCCCTATTTCTCCCATGGTAATGTAAATTTTGCAGTGCCACCTTGTGGTGGGTTTGATCAGCCCGGCTGCTGGTTGGTGTTTCACATGTAAACACATATAATTATTTTATATATCAGATAGGTAAGTATGAATACACATCAATATAAAATTGCTATGAACAAATACACATCATCATCAGCATCATCATCATCATCGCCATCATCACACATCTTTCACATTCATATATACATTTATACATATAATATAGCAACTGTTTAACCAAGAGAACAGCCAGCGCACCAAGTGGTGGGTTTGATCATTTTGATTACACAGTCCAGGCTAAGTGAGCCGTCTTAGTATTATAGGGTATTTGGTCCTACGGACGCTCAGCCAATAAGCAGCCAAAGCTTACCTTCCTACAAGGTCAACCACAACCAGGGACTACGTGAGGCCTCCAGGTTCCACCCGGTAGCTTTAAAGGTTGCACCGTTATGAAATATAACGGAAATTTAGTTAACTTCCGTATTTCTAGGAGCTGTCCCTTGTGAAAGTATCTGCTACGACTTTCGCGATTACCGATGAATGGGGCTCAATGCGAATTGTCGTGCAATATGAGGTCACCGTGAGGGCGTGCTTGCATTTACCTTTCATGACGCCTCCTTGAACTGCAGGCATCTCGACGTGCAACGCATTACGCATAACGCATAATACATAATACATTACGCATGGTGCTTGACGCTTTACGTAAACGAATGTCCATTAACAGAATCTCGGCTTAAGCCTTACTATATTGTCAGGCCTATTCACTCCAGGCGGCAGCTACTGTCAAATATGAAATAAGTAAGTTGAATCCTTCCAGTGCAACGAATCCCCAACCGATGCCATAAAAATAACAACAGAAATGTAACTTGTTTTTGTCAAAGTTGCATAGTCCGATGGATTTTGAGTTTCTGTCATTTTCTGAGATAAACATATTAGGCTGATCATTATAATCTACCCTACCTTCATTTGAAGTAACTTTTATTTTAAATAACTAATTTTTGAGATATTTGAAGTGCAAACAAGCAAAATTAGTTTTGGCACGCTTGCCAAAACTCTGACACCATCGGTTTCTGCAGTAGCAGGTTCTGTTAAATTGCCTCAGTATTCCCTTCTATCTGGTGACAAATGTTTAACAAGTGCACCAGTATTTAAGTTAGATATGTATAATCAAATTGAGACCCTTGTTTTTTTTTTTTAAATGTGATGCTTCATTGGACTATGCAGCTTTAAATACGCATGCGAATAGTAAAATAGCGAAAACAACAAAAAAATTGCACTTGTGATTTATTTTTGCCGAAAGCTGAGATAAATTGTGCCATAGCAGCAAAGAAAAGGTTAATTGCACGTGACTTGACCCCGAGCACCTCAGGGTCTAATGGCGCTGAACCAGACATGGGATCCTTACACTCACTACACAAGCACTCGCCAGTTCCCATCGACCTGACTATGATGGATCGGCGCGAGATAATTTCGGCCATTGTTCGCTGGTGCCCGACATCCCTGACTCAACTGGCCTGATGGTTAATGTGCATGTGTTGCTGTGAGCAAGCACCCGCTGACGGAGGAACCCCATTGCCTACTCATACTCATACCCCCCATTCACCCAGGCAACCCCCCCCCCCCTACACACACACTTACTTACACAACTCCCCCACACACAACAAACTCCCACGCACACATACCCACGCCCACACTCAACCACACCCACACTCAACCACACTCAGCCATACCTGTACGTTCCCTCACCCACTCCCGTCTTGATATGATCATATATGTTGCTAGGGCGTAAAACCCCAAAAAAACAACAACAAACCGCCAACACTCACATTCACTCCCACACACCCACACACACCCCGCACCCATATCACCCATGTCACTCACACACTCACACCATACCAAAACTCATGCGTGGTAGACAAACCCCATTTCCACTATTGCGGTGTCCACACCAACATTAATTGTGCTTATTTTCACCTAAAGAAATCTAAAAGAAATTAACTTTTTAAAATGAAAGTTGATTCAAGCTTCAAGTTGCATAGTCCGATAGTTTTGAACTTCTGGAATTTTCTGAGATAAATATAATAAATTGATCGCTATAACCTACCTTACTTTAGTTTGAAGTAACTTTTATTTTCAATGGGTAACTTTGGAGATATTTGAAGTACAACCACAGAAAATTAGTTTCGGCAAGCATGTCAAAACTCTGACACCATAGGCTTCTGCAGTAACAGCTTCTCTTAGATTTTGTCAGTATTCCTTTCTATGTGGTAACAAATGTTTAATAAGTGCATCAGTATCTAAGTTAGATATGTAGAATCAAATCTAGATAATTGTTTTGTTTTGGAAAATGTCGCGGTTTCATCGGGCTATGCAGCTTTAAGTAACGTAGATTATAATGATCAGCATAATATATTCATATTAGGTATGCAGTACTGCAATACCTCAGGGAGTTTGACGCCCCTGCCCTGCAGAGTTGTAAACCACTGCCTTGTGGTACAGGTTCTTGACAGAACCAAAGGCTAAGGGAGCAAACCCTGAACAGAAAACCATGTCACTGTGGCAGCATTAAGGGCGGTTGATGTATGGAACTCCTAACATCACCCGACCAGCCACTGCAGGGACAAATAGTTTTGCGCCTGTATGGACATGTTCTTGCCGGTGTGAAACCTCTATTTGCTCCCTGAGAGAGTGCCGCTGGTAATTTGCAAAAGCCAGCAGCACTTCAACACTTTTGCAGGCAGCTTTCATGAAATGTACAACCGCAGGAGAGTGGCAGTCAAGTAATGAAAGCAGTCTTTGTCACATCGCGACTGACAGCATAATGATGATGATGATGATGATGAATATATTCATATATAGCAACCTCAAAGCCATCGATCTATGAAGCTGTATGAGATAGATATCTAAATAAAACGGGCCTGTTTAGATGTTGAGCCTTGAAGGTGTGACATTGCATCAGCTGGCTTAATTTCCTATTAACAAGGGACTTTGCGTGAATAAATCATGCTTGTGGTGGAATGGCAATCAATTCAATGCGCTAATTCATTTGCTTTCTCTCTTAGTTGCTTATGAGAATTGCTTTCTTATGAATCCACAAGTCGAATCTTTATATGACTCTTTGGGACCCTAGGGATCACCTTGGCAGTACGGGTAGTAGAACTGTACTATAGGTATTTATAGTCCTGAGGTGGAAGGATATTTTCGGGACTGTGTGCCCCGCACTAAATGTCACACGCCACGGACAATAATGCGCAGTGATAACATTTACAATCAACAAATTGCGCGCTCACTAATCCAAACCAACTTTACAGGGATAACAACTTACTGAAGTTGCTTCTTTGTAAAAGTGTGTGAATTGTATCTGTGTGCATTGGGTATTTGTTTGTGTAGTGAGGTTTTACATCCTAATAACATCCACGGTCATATAAGGACGGGTATCGAGTTATGACAGCGCACTCGTAGCGATTTTATAGTGCTACCCCAATTGGATTCCATTCTGCCGTCACAATGACATGATGTCCCACTGGGTCACATTTCCCTAATACCAAGTCAGCCATACCTTGCCTTATCTTAGTAATATCAAGGTAGCAACAATTAATAATAGTGCAAGTCTTTAGTTTAAATTGGCTGGGAATTGAACCCACGACCTCCCTCCCACACTTGTATCACATAATGCATAATAATTTAAGCAACCAGCACATAACTGGACGTCAATATCTGATTAGTAGTAAAAACAAAAATACAACTTGTACACTGGTGAGAGCCAGTCCCAATTAAAGTTGCATAGTCCGATAAAAACATCCAATTTTAAAAAGTAAAACACTTATCTAGATTTGAACTTGGATACGTGTGCATTTATTAAGTATCTGTTGCAATATCATCATCATCATGCTATCGGTCCCGATGCGATAAAGACTGCTTTCATTACTTGCCTGCCGCTCTCCGTTTTTGTGTGCGGTTGTACATTTCATGAAAGCTGCCTGCAAAAGTGTTGAAGTGCTGCTGGCCTTTGCAAGTTACCAGCGGCACTCTCTCGGGGAGCAAATAGAGGTTTCACACCAGCAAGAACATGTCAAGACAGGCGCAAAACTATTTGTCCGTGCAGTGGCTAGTTGCGAGATGTCCGGAGTTCCATACATCAACCGCCCTTAATGCTGCCACAGTGACATGGTTTTCTGTTCAGGGTTTGCTCCCGTAGCCTTCGGTTCTGTCAAGTACCTGTACCACAAGGCAGTGGTTTACAACTCTGCAGGGCAGGGGCGTCAAACTCCCTGAGGTATTGCAATACCTGCATACCATTGTTGCAATATAGAGGGTTGTGATAAGTGAATTTAATAGAATCTGTTACTGCTTAATCCTATAGACTTTTGGCAAGCATGTCAAAATTAATTTGGTATGTTTACACTTAAAATTACTTAACCAACGTGATGGCCGAATGAGTTAGAGCGTCCGTCTCCCATGTTGGTAGATTATGGGATCGTGGGTTCGAATCCTGGTCGAGTCAAACCAATGACTTCATAGCCAGTTGCTCGGCATTATTAGCATAGGGCAAGGAGCAGTGGAATGAGGAAGACCAATCATCCACGATTGAAATATCCCCTGCTTAAACAACTAATTCACCAAAAAAAAAATATATATATCATCAACGGTAGTCATTTTAAAGGAGAGTTACTTAAAGGCCCTGTCACATTACGGCGTATGGCGGGAGCGTATTGAAAACCTACGTAGGTCCTGCGCATGCCGGCCTATGATGACATTTGGTGACCTTTCGGGTGGTTTTGAGCGTATGTGGAACCTACGAGGAGCGTACGAGGAGCGTATGAGGAGCGTATGGGAGCGTATGGGAGCGTGCTGTGACATTTTTTGACAGTATGGGCCATACGCCCTCATACGTCGTTTTTTTTTAGCATGCACAAACAAATTTGGACGGACGGATTTATGAAAGCGTATGGCGGCGTATGCCTCATACGCTTCACATACGCCGGCATCTGGTGGCATCTGGCGGCATATGAGTAGCGTATGAGTAGCGTATGCGTAGCGTATGAGTAGCGTATACGGCGTATGCCGACGTATATGACGCAACGCGCTTACGCCGCCATACGCTCCCGCAAAAAAACCTAATGTGACAGCCCCTTAAAACTAAAGGAAGGTTGATTATGACCATCAATATATTTATCTCAGAAAATAAGTAAAACTCAAAACGATCGGACTCTTCAACTTTAAAGCACATTGTTTTCCAAAGAATGTAATGGAAGTGCTCACTGTATGGTTTGGCAGTAATAATAACGTCTGCTCCACACACATACAAAGGACACACTAAGTTTCCGCCGACGCGTTGCCATATTGCTAGAGCAATAAATGACATCTCTCGGCAACAAAACGAGAACCAACTACAGAGCTAACAAAAAGGAATGATGCCCTGCAAATGGCAACCATAATCCTTATCGGCACACATCTGTCTTTGAGGCGCGGTAACGTAGACAGAAGCGGGCCCACCATTTACCGCCATTCCCTATGGGCCCCATACGCACATAAGGAATGCCTCATACTCGGCCGCAAACAACCTAGACCAACCGGTTTTAGATTGTAATGACTGCGCATGACAAGGGGAGTAAGGGGAATGAGGGCAACGAGGGGAGTGGGGGTGGCAGGCATGCGCCACCCCACATTGGATTCTGATTTGTTTACCTTTTGTTTGTTGTTTGTTGGGGTTTTACGTCCCCTTTTCTTTGTTGCTTGAACTCTCTTTTATTACATGTGAGGAAGGGGCTATTTCTTATATGGGGGATCTCACTTTATATAAATTATCTTCCGCCTTCCATGGCTCCGATATGAGTTAAACGCGGGTGTATTATACAGTGGGTTTCATTGCATCATTGGTTCATGTTGATGTCATATAGTGCATGCATGTAATGCGCTTTGTTTGTCTATTTATTTGTTCTACGACTCCCATCCGTTAGCATAAAATGTAAACATCGTAATGTAATGCATTTAGGAATTTAGAAAACTATCATTATAAAAGTGTGCCATGGACTCGAATACCTGGAACCTCCTCTCGTGTATGTATATATATATATGCATACTTTTATATAATTTTGCATATGTATAATTTTTATGCACATGAACATATATATATATATATACATATATATATACATATATATATATATATTACAGAGGTTTTCTGATATTAGAGTATATTTTCAAGGTGATTTTAAAGGAACATTATTTGCAGATTTCGTTCTTGTTTACCAATCTATGCGATACGTAACAAGAAGCCTTCGTATAAGTTATAACTACGGAGAGCAAAGACCCGGAAGTAAACACAATTAACCCAGGTGCAGGTGAGCTGATTTGTAGCAAGATTGTACCCACACACAAAAAAAATGTATGCGCTTGACGCAGGTGGTTGAAAAGTAGATTAAGATTGATGTTACCAAATGTGTATAGGGATATATGTGACATAGGTTCCTTTCATCGAATGTAATTTTCACACGGTGAGAAAAACAAACAAAATGTATCTGTTTTTAATGGTGCTGTCACATTACGACGCTTCTCGCCGGCACACAGCCAACGCTTAAAATCACTTTTAATCGTCGACACACGTCAAACCTTTCGGCGTCAGCGCAATGTATTGGTAGCATGTACCCGACATTGTGGTAAAAGTTTGGCGCGCCATCCTGATATGACCTTAGATGTTGCTAGGATGAAAAAAAACTAAAAGCAACAGTTTGGTGCAATGAGTGCGAACGACCCTCATGCACGCGTGGCATCTGCCTAGCGTTCGCATAACGTTATTCCAGCGACTCTAACGTAGCTCGACGCGGCCCTAACATAGCCATAAGGTTGGCACCCGCGCGTCGGTGCACATCAAAAGTTTTGTGCAAGCACAAAACTTTCAACGTGCGAAGACGCGTGCCGCCGACCCTCGTCGACCGTGACCGTCCATCAACGAATACCAACGTGCGCCTAACGCACGCATAACGCTTCCTGATGTATCCCGACGTTGTGCCAACAAATCACATACATCGACGCGCGTTGGCTAGAAGTGTCATAATGTGACAGCACCATAACCTTGCTTCTTATTATACATGTATTCAAGAACCCTGTACATAGACTACGCCCAAATGCAAAATACTCTATCGAAATACTTAATTGTATAGAATACGCCCGTTTTGTATTAGTATAGCTGTCATCACTTATAAGCAGAACAACTTTAGTGTTATGTTGACTTCCGGTAGCGTCTTCCGGCGAATTACCGGTTTCTCGCGAGAATCTCGGGGGCGTTGAATAGCGTTTCGCCACGAAGCTGCTATGAATCAACTAACGCCAAAATCTCGCGCGCAAATGAGAAGTTGCCAGTGCCAGTCAGTGGTTTACTGTTACCAGCCCGAGAGACCTACTTTTCAAGAGCGGGAAAATGGAAGACTAATAGACTTCGTGAAGCATCGTCTGCTTCACAAAGGCCGGCCTGCTGCCCGCCTGCCTGCATTACCAACAGGTGCTTACTGAGCGAGCTTACGCGTTTCTCTGCCGGCAATTCTCATCTTACAATTGAGGATTAGAGCTATAGTTACCATGTTTCTAGGGAGGATATGGTTAAGTGAGTTTTAGAAATGGAAGCTCCCACCCATTGCTGACATTGGCAGAGATTTAATGTTATTTCCCGTTGGCAGCTAGAGCAATCATTTCAAGTTTGACGGTATTAAATATAATACTCCTTCAAGTCCTATTTGGCAAATAGTAGGTTACTTTGATTTATTTATTTGTAACCATGGCAATGGATTGCTCTTACAACTGCAACCTACAGAATTCAAGAACCTCCCTGGTTTGGGCCAAGATTGTTTCCGCCAGGGGCTGCTATGTCACGTGACTAGATGTTGACCTTCTGGGTTGCTGGTACCTGAACATCCCATAGTCACACGACATTCTACTACTACACCAATGAGCTCACAAGGTCACCCCGCCATCCTACCCCCGTCCGGATGTGCCCGTGCATGTTGCTAGGACGCAAAACACCCAACGAGAAACAAGCACACCTACTCTACACAACAGAAACCCATATCACTCCCATTAATTTGTCTCAGTCTGTGGAAGGATTTCGATATGATTGAACGGATATTTTTGCAATAGAGAAGAGAGGTCTTGATAGCGACCAATCGAACTGTATCCGAATGGATCATCTTTGTTAATAAACAGATTGGCCCCAAAGGATAAAGTTAAGAAATCCCACTCTAAATGATCGCTGTGCTCATGACCAGTTTTCTATCTAATTTTTCCGAATATATAATATAGTACCATGTATCCCTTGGGATATATGATCGCCAATTAGCAGCATATATATACGATATATATATAAAATATATATATATTATTTATATAATATATATATACCAAGATAGCCTCATTTATTTGCAAAATTGCAAGTGCTGGTAGCGCAGGCTCCTGTGATGTTAGGAGTGGTGTGACCCCTTGTATGAAGATCCCATATTATGGGTGTGTGGGTTGGAATAGCGACTAGACATTCTCTAATTATTACCCCTGATATGATGGGGAGGGAGGGAGGGGGGGGGGCTTATCACCATCCATACATGTGTGTACAAGCACTCCATGTGTGCACCTTCTACCTCACCTTTCTTTTTTCTCTTCTTTTTTTTCTTCTCTCTGTCGGCCGCCACCGCCTTCCTTCCGGCCGGCCAGGGTTAAGCGTCCCCGCGGCAGACCGGAAGTGAAGGTCTCGCGTGTTTCCATGGCAACTGGGGCTTAACTAGCCAATCAGAGCGCTGAAATCGTCCCTCCGCGTGGGCCTGATCTTTAATCTTCTTAGCTGGATGCCAGATGAGGGTCTAATTGTGAGGTGTTGCGGGGAAGGAGGAGGAGGGGGAGGGGGAGATTGGGAGTGTGTGTGTGTGGGGGGGGGGTATCGGGGGGACAGGGGGGAAGGTTAGGAGATGGGGTGAGGGGGTCACATGTAAGTATTTGTATAGGGTGCCTACTGCCCGGGAAATAACCAATTCCGCCCGCCGTATAGCGGGGGCTAATTACGACCGGATACAGGGCAGTGTGTGACGTGGGTTGTCAGCAGCGGCTTAGAGGAGGTGTTCAGGCTAGGAAACGCCGGGAACCAGATCTCGCCCGATCCGTGGTGTTGTCTGTGCAGTCACGCTCCTCCTGTTACTTGGCTTGCTTTGGTAGTCAGCTTTTATTTCCATGAAGCTGATATATTTCAGTGTGTATACACAGCTACCCGACCGCCTTAACTCATAATACCGAACTCGACCTGATAACTAACCTACCATTCCTTTTCTTCTTTTTTTTCTTGAAGATTTATACAGCCTATCATGGATAAGTCTGAATAGACTTGTTTTCGCCATTAGACAGTTCGTCGATAGAAAGCCTGAGGCTACACTTTTACCGACCCAAGGGATTTTTAACCTCCCACACGACATAGACATGGTATAAGAGCAACAGGCCTTTGATGACGCTGTTAGTTATATGCAGCGGAGGAAATCCAAATTGGCAGAGGTGAGGGCACGGGGAATCGAACCACTGACCATCAGATAAGGAGTCCGACCTAGGAAAAAGTCAGACACTCTAACCACTCCGCCACAGAGAACACCATTCCTAATTAACTACCAGATGGGATGACCGAATGAGTTGACTCTCCTGCTTTTGTAAATCGTGGGATTCGAACCCACGGGTTCAAATCCTGGTCGGGTCAAACCAATGACTTTAAAAGTTATACTTGTTGATTCCTAGCGAGACGTTTGGCATTATTATGATATTTTTACATACAATAGCCGATGATAAAAATCTATTTGCTCTAGAGGCGTCGTTAAATAAAACAAACTTTGGCATTATTAGGATAGGGCAAGGACTGGTTGGTTCAGTGTCAGAATAATGTGACTGAGTGGGATATCAGGTTATGGTGCTGGCGGCCTGGTCTCCCAGTGGGGCAGCACTATGAAAGTTGCCATGAGTGTGCACTGTCACAAGTCGGCACCCATCCTGATATGACCTTAGATGTTACCAGGATGTAAAACTCCAACAACCAACTAACCAGTACTAGCTTACTAATATACCTTATCCCGGTACACTGATATACATGTATATATCTGCAATATAATGGCAATAGTCAGAGGAATTGTGCCTCAGCTCTTAAGAATGGTAATTGTGAATAAAGTGTTGACTAAACATAAAGCAAACTATACACGATGGCAAGTTATTTGTGCGAAATTTGGTGGAAACCTCCAATCAATAGCCTTCTTCTTCATGATCTCATGACCTACATCCAACAGTCTGTAGTAGGGCAAGTTACTGTCACGGTTTGTGTGGGATTTGACGTCATAGAAATATCTAAGTTCATATCACGAAAGCGTTATTGATACCAGGTGTGAGGATCAATATACTGGACACGATGGCCAAATCCTTTTTTTATTTTTTTATTGAGGCCGTATTTATACTGTCTGTAGCATATAAGCCTGGGTATTCAGGCTTGTTTTCAATGCTGGCCAGCTGTAGTGTTGGTGTTATCTTATCACACAGTAGCTGATGATAAGGTATGTGATTGCCTGGATTTCAGTAACATATAGATAATGGGTTGGTATGGTTAGTAGCCTATGTTAGTTTTCTTTTATTTTCTTGGCATATTTGTGTTTTACTCCTATTTACATATCACAGGCTTGTACATAGCTGTGTGGTGTGCTATCTGGCTACTTCTGGCACGGTTACCTTCCATTGGGCGTCCCGTTGGTGGGCCATGACATATCACATGCCCTTTTGCAGTACAGCTTAGTGGGGGTTTCCTAGCCTTATTTTGCACAGAAAGTTTTTGCATGTTTTTAGGTCAGGAATTTGCTGTTCCTTTACTGTTTGGGCATTCCACACCTTGGCAGCCATTTCCAGCGTGCTTCTCTCATGAGCTTTTATTTGTTTTTTGGGGGGGTTAAAATAAATATATTAAAAAGACCAGTAGCTGGCTTCTCGTACATGAGGATGTGGGTTCTAATCTCGGCCGAGTCAAAGTAATGGCCTGTAGCATTGGTACTTGTCATTGTGTAGCCTGGTGACTGGCATTAATTGGACAGGTCAAATACTTTTTCTATTATTTAAAATTCAATCTGAATGGAGTATATCTATGATGTTTTGTTTGTTGGGGTCTTACGCCCTAACAACATATGAGATTATATCAGGAATGGCATCTCTATGAAAGTGCCATGAATGAGAACTGATATGCTGTATAAGAATTATACAAGTATAATAACCCACAGTTCTCTCCTCACCCACCCACCCACCAGTAATCAGGTGGCTGAGCCTCGGACTACTCATCTACTGCTCAGGCCTACTTGGCTCAGCTTCGACGGTGGCGCCAGCACTCACCTGCTCACTATCCTAGTCACTTACCGCCGAAAACTTAATAACCCACTATCATGTCTTCCTCTTGTTCATTATATAGGTAAACTATTATGCATTCAATTCACACTTCATATCACGACAGGTAGACCCTACTGAATATATATGTATATATATAAGTACTGAATATATATAAATATAAATATATATGCATGTATATATATATATATATATATGTCGTGGGTGTGATGAAAATGGGAAATATTGCACCTAGAGCCGGATTCGAAGTGTGAATATGGCCTATGCTGCGGACACGGCATAAAGTAACCACCAATCAATCATCATTCTACTCGCTAACGCACTAACCATTACACAACCTATGCTCCTGATGCTCAAGCCAAAGAATTTGCTAAGTCCATACTAATAGACGAGATCACCGCTGAAAACGGCGCTGGCAGCAAAGCAAAGGCGTACGGCCATTGAGTTTGCCGATACTCATAGGGCAAAACTTCGATTAATAAAATTACATAACAATTTGGCACAAACATGGATGGATAGATGCAATATAATAATATGATGAGTCACTTTACAGGTTGATGTTTACATCACCATTGATTAGATATAATTAATTCTTGTTCTAAATATTAAAATGTCAAATGTGTCAACAAAAGCTTTTTTCAAAGAAATATATAACCAATATCTGATTAACCCTACTCATTTTCTAGAGTCTACATATGTCCTTAACCTTAGGATATCAATAAAAACATGAATAAAATAAGTAAAAATAAATCTGGCTATGGCTCTCACATTAGACTGAGTGCCCAGATTTGTCTAAATCTAAATGCACATAGCATAAGATGTGCAGATTATATTGATGTAAATGCAATGCTGGCTAAAGATTAATATTTTAATTTATTATATATATTTTTTTAGTTGGTATTCTATATTTCAAACAAGAGCTGAGATGAGGTGAAACTAGCACATTTCATAGCTGGACGCAGTGTATTGGCATGTGCCATGTGCTTCTGATGGGTTTGTTTTTCTTCCACGCATCCCACAATGCACCGCGTGGTTGGAATGGCGATGTAGTCTATTCGGGAAGGAGAACACAACAGACGTGGGGGATTGGGTGTAAGTTTATTCAATACAATAGAAGGTTGGCACAAGGTGTGGAATTAAACGGAAGTAGTACATGGAAAGTGAGGTCCGGAGACGGCGATTTGTGAATAAATGTAAACTGTGAGTAGTATATGACAAGAGGCATAATGAGCGGTAATTCCGGTAACACTGAATATCACAAATAAGGGTAGGAGCATATAAGAAAAGGCAGAAGGAAAGCTTGTTTTATTTAACGATGCCTTTAGAGCACATTGATTTTATCATCGGCTATAGGACATCAAACATATGATCATTCTGACATATTTCTTTGGAGGAAACCCACTGCGGCCACATAGGCTACTCTTTCCGATAAGCAGCAAGGGGTCTGGGGTATTTTATATGCACTTTCCCACAGACAGGACAGCACATACCACAGCCTTTGATGAACCAGTTGGGGACCACTGGTTGCAACGGGAAATAACCGAAACTGCAAATGTGTCCAATGAGCAGGATCGATCGGATGACCCACACCTTCATAGGTGGACACTCCACCACCTGAGCTACGTCCCACTTCCGAAAAGGCATAGGGACACACATTTCTGAAAATGGTTACAAGTCAGCCTGCATTGTACTTCCAGATCTTGTGCATTCAGCCTCAAAGACCCAAATCACACCTGTATGAACCTTTTGTAAAAATATACGGATTTTCGGTAAAGAATTATATATTGGCAGAGAGCATTATTATTCGCGGGCTTTGGAGTGGGGAGAAGGTTATGTAATCTAAAAGCAATCGTGCCCCCCAGTCACATGATGACATGATATAAGCTATGTGAGATATATGTTCATACATGATGCCTAAAGTTAATGAAGAGATGTTCTTATATATGAAGCAGTTCAAGGTGGATGAAATGTTCCTCTATGTATTCATAAAGAATGCAATTGGAGAAAAAGGACATTTTTGGTATATACATATATATATCTAATTGTAACTGTATGCAACTATCTGCCCCTACCGGACCCAGGGCCAAGCACACCAGCCATACTACATTCCTTAGAGCCACACCCTGCAGGCTGGTTTGGGTGGCAACTCCCCCATATTAGGGCATTGCACTGACCAGTCTGTAGGGGAGTGTCTGATTGGCTGTCTGTGGGAGATCCGGTCACCTGACCCCCCTTGGCCTATCATGACCACACAAGTCTCATTCTAATTAATTATGCAAGAAACTTCTCTCAGTCTCACTGGAGAGGGATCACTCTACTCCTGGCTCTTGGTGAGACAGACCTACTCTTGAGCAGGAACCCCAGACACTCTGTCTGATGCTAGCCAAATTCACCTATTCAAATTGAGTGTCTACACAGCCCTAGGACTCCTGTCCCATGGGCTGTAGGCACTGCTTTCAGTATACAGGCTAAGTTGGTAATGAGACATAGTGTGGACAGTAGAAGGTGAGGGGTTAGGTTGATAGGTCACTGGTAGGTGAGCAGGAGTTGCTGTCATTAAAGCACAACACCCTCACTGTGTATCTGTATGACTTGTCTTCCTTTCTTCCTTAGTATTGGTTAGTGTTGGTTGATAAGTTGGTACTATTGGTTTAGTATGACTGCATCACAGGTGATATGAAGGGGAAGAGTTTTGTAGTAGCATGGGGTGCTCACCGCGGCCGAGCACCTTCATGTTATTATACTTTGCCTAGAAAAGACACTAGTTTACTCTGAGAGGTCCCCATCCACGAATTCCCCTTGTATTCATCTCTGCGTGAACACAGTGGGTCTTGATTCAGACCTCTGAATTCACATGTCCAAGTTGTGTTCACAAATAACTCTTCATTAAAGTTGCATTGTCCCATGGTTTTGAGTTTCTGTCATTGTTCTAAGATTAATATAGTAATTTGATTGCTATAATCTACCTTATTTTAGTTTCATTCAAGTAACTTTTATTTTAAATGGCTAGGTTTTGAGATATTTGAAGTGTAAACATGTCAAATTAGTTTTGGCAAGCATGCCAAAGCTCCGACACCATAGGCTTCTGCAGTAGAAAAGGTTCTATTATATTGGCTCAGTATTCCCATCTATGTAGCAACAAATGCTTAATAAAAAACATAAGTTAGATACGTAGAATAAAATCTAGATAATTGTCTTGGTTTTGACAATTTGATGCTTCGTCGGACTATGCAGCTTTAGGCTTCACGTCTTGTAGCGTGAAGTACCTCAGATTCAAACTTAACCTTGACCCGCATGTCGTCTTCAACCTCGAATTGATTAAACCAATGTCCCTCCTACTATGCACATAATTATTACTGCATCTCTATAAATTGATTAAACAAACCTCTTTTCTCGATTATATTAATGGGAAATGCGTCATTTAAAGCGCAGAACATCAAAAGAAAAAGGAAAATTCCGAGTGTGGAATATAGAAAATATATTCCCATTAATAGCCTGTAATTCCGCTTTCGCGATTCCAATGAACTTTCCATGAAATGGTGAATTACGTCGCATATTTACCATGGACTCATAGTATCGAATAATCGTCGACCAGATACTGGTACCACAAAACTACACATTCTCGCACAATGCCAATGTTCTTATTCCACGTCCCATAGTCTTTGAGAAAGCCACCATCCGCCAATGACCCTCACAACATCCCAAATCCAATCTTGGCGCGGGCCATTTTTAATTGCTGAATTAATGCGGGGCTGCTGATTGCCAATTTGGGAGTGAGTAAGCAGGCTGGGTGGCTGTGAGGACGGGCCGGCAAGTGGTAGCTTCTTTCTCAGGCCTGTAATTCTGTAATTACCAGAACAAGCTGTTATGCCCTTCTTCTGCACGTGCCTTGTGTCGGATGCTTAGTTCTTTATGTTGGTTGTTATTTTCAAGATTAACAAGTACTATATATATATACATATATATATGAAGCATCTCGGCAGAAAACCCCGTAAACGGTAATCCACAATTTTAATCAACATACCAGATTTTCACAAGGAGGTAATTTGAATTCTCACAAATTCCACTTTTATTCAGCAATGAACAACAAAAATAAGAATGTAAAAGAATTACATTTTGAAGGTTTGAATCCAATGTTTATCTCGATTCTTTTGATTGGCATTTACTGGGGTTTGCGCCTGACACGAATGTGTTGTATAAGCATTATACAAGTATATTTATCCGCAAACCGATTATCCTTTAATGGTGCCTCTGGTTGCCATCTTGTCTGGACACCTCACAACTATTGACACTTAACAACTCAGGCGAATGGACAGGCTCTCTGCCTTGCCTGGTGCTGCCATTTGACCTACTCAGCTGTCACCATTCAGCCTCTTGTCTGTACCACGCGCATATATATATATGGGATGTATAATTAATTATGCATATATAAGTAGGCGAAGTATTGTCCTGATTATTATTGCTATGGTTTGTTATTCTCGAAATGTATTATGTCCAATCTCTGACTTGCCTCGATTTTCCCCGATTGCTTACACCAGCGCCGCCAACGGCTAATTCCGTCTGCGCTCGGGCAAGGCCAAATCACTTGTCCACTGGATTTAAAAATGTATATATATATATATGCATATATATATATATATATATATGAACAGTTAAATATATATATATATATATATATCTGTGTGATCGGAATAGATCGGAATGAACCTGATGACAAGGTGAGCATGTTATGGCATAAATAAACCAGCTAGAGTGTAAGTCCCGCAGGGTAAGTCATGGTTTCAATCCTCGGCTGAGTCAAACTAGATCATGATAAAACAGCATGATTGTCGCTATTTCGCCGTTAATATGGCCTATGCTGCCGACACGGCGAGAAAGCAACCACCAATCAATCAATCAATCATTGGCGCCATCTTACCTGGAGCTCAGCATTAATAGGATAAGGCAATGACTGGCAGTTTAATTGGATGAATGGATATGGTTTTTTGTTTCTTAAACGACCCGTCCCCCCAGAATAGAAAGCAACCATTGGCTATTGGATTGTTTGTTTTGTTGTTGTTTTACGTCCTAGCAACATATAAGGTCATATCAGGACGGGTTGGCTATTGGAAGTCAATGGGATATTGATACTGCATTGTACCAGTGGCATTGTATCCCAGTGGGGCAGCACTATAATGCCACTATGAGTATACACTGTCAGAAGTCAGTAGTCGTCCTGATATGGCCTTGGATATTGAAATGACGTAAATTAATAATACACCAAACTATATCATAACAATAGTAGTGGCTTCTCTCTAAATACATAATGAATGGCCAGTCATTTCACATTTGTAGTATTGTCATCTTTTCTCCTCACACCCACATCTAGGGAGTATCAGTCGCAATCAAATCTTAAGCGGCTGTCACACATCACCGGATTGAGCAATGGACAGAATTGTCTAGTCCGGTGGTGTTTGGGAATGACAAGTATCAAAATGTATTAAAATGTGTCAAAATGTTTCGATATCGGGTCAAAGGCAGCTGGACAAATTGACCTGAATCGGACATGAAACGACATAAAACGGACATGAAACGGAGATGAATAGGTAGCCAACGGACGAAACAAACTCAAACCAGACAAGAACCATAGACGTCAATCCGGCGGCATCCGTTCCAAGTTTTGTGTATGTTCAAAACTTGTATGGGCACAAACCGGACTATCAATGGACTTTGTTCGGTTTCTTTCCGTTTCCTCCAATCCGATGATGTGTGACAACTGCTTTAAGGTGCCAGGTTTTCTCTTCCTTATGCAATGCATCAAATAAAGTTGATGTCTGGAGTGGTTTCTGATGAGGCCAGCATTCACTTGTCCTCATAGAAATACATGGTACTGGTCGTTGAAACCACCAAGAACCAACTGGTCCTCCATCACATAAAATAGCCAGGTTAAAGGTTAACGCCGGCCACCAGCCAAAGGCCAGAAGGTCCTTTAGCACTCGCCAAGCCGAGGCTTTGTGTATTGAACCATAGCACAGGTCGCCATTGATTTTGTGGAAAATTCTGTTTGGGTTTTCTTTATTTGAAAACTTCAATTCACAATTGAATTAGATATAGCCTTTATTTCTCACCCTGATCACAATGGAGGACGGGTATCAACGATGTATGCACAAGTTGACTAGATAGCGTGCACATTGCCATGTTTAACCGTCTTCCTGTGTTGTAGAGATCTACTGTTCTTCCCTAGGTATAACAATATCTATCGACTAGAGTAATCGTGTTTGCCCAAAGATGATCCAATTTTGGATCCCTGTTACTACCAATGAGACAGTGCCATCAAAATAAGTTTGCCTATCTATTGTCAATGGACTGTGACATGACGCCAGTAAAGACCACCTCACACTACGCGATAATCGGACTTGATTTTCCTTGATCGAGGAGCGTGGAAAAAGGGGTGTCAGTGCATATGCAATGCACGTACACGTGTAAGACTTAAGATTAGAAGAATGTGAATGTCCATGTTTCAGTTGTCAACATTAACCCCATCAATTGAATCAATTAGTTGGAAGTGGAATTCTCTTACCTTTATTAGAAAAAAATTTATATAAAAACTATTTGAAATGATTTTAATGCGTTCTGTCACTGGCTTTTACTGTCTGTTATATTAATGGGGTAGATGTCGTTAGAAGATGTACAGTATAACCCCGTTAAACCAAGCTCAGTTAAACCAAATGATCGGTTAATCCTAACTTTTTTCGGAGGCCCGGCAAAATACCGCCATTTATCATATAAAAAGGTTGATGAAACCAACAATTTTCGGACCCCAGGCCACATCTGGTATGGTTAAACCAAACTTTCATGTGGTTATAAGGTCATCTGAGACCCCACCAACTTTTTTATATGATAGATGGTAGTATTTTGCCCGGCCACCGAACAACGTTTTGATTACCCGATCGTTTGGGTTAACCAAGCTTGGTTTAACAGGGTTATACTGTATCTACATAAAAAAACAATAATCAAAGTGTTCACATACATTGTATATTACATTCATAATGCCCCTGCGATTTTGCCAAAGCCAAGTCAAAGTTGAAGCCAAAGCTCGGTTAAACCAATGATCAGTTAATTCCAACAAATTTCTAGGGCCCTTCAAGTTTGGTTTAACGGGGTTATACTGTATTCCCATTAATATCCTGTAATTCCACTTTCGAGATTCCAAAGAACTTTAAAGGAAATGGTGGATTACGTCGAAAGTCTTCCGTATAGATAAACATATACATGTATATATATATCTGTGTGAAATATAGAGATACACATGTAGTGCAGATTGCAGGGTGTTTATTTAGTGTTGTTTATAACGTCTGGTGAAGTATTCCACAGAATCACACATTGCATGCATTATATTCTCACTCCAAGGGGAATGTGTATCATAAGAACTGTGCTTCTTTCATTCTCCTTTTCGTCATCTACTGTAATTAAGTTCCATGGAAATTGCAACTGTATATAATAATGAGGATGTTGAAATAAATCTGATTGAATTGAAATGAATTGACTTGCAGTCGATAAAGTTCTTGAAGAGTAATTACCTTATATCAAAACTCATTAACCATGACATGGCGACCTGTGCTATGGTTCATGATTGACGACATTTGTATAGAACCTGGAAGACGCACTACCTGTGCATTCATTGCCCAGTGTTTTTCAGATACTATGTACCAGGGGCGGGGCGGGTTTAGAGAATAGGGGTCGTCAATATGCGTTCCAAGTGAGGTGGGAGCAAGCGCCCCCCGAGCGACATTTTGGGGAAATGGGTGCCGCGGCCAGGCATGGGGTCTAACTACCTGTATCCTTGGCTACGACTGACAATAAAGAGGCAGACGAGTCGGTAGGAATAGGCAAGCATGTCGACCCCAATAGGTCAGTGACACCATAAACAACTTAGGGCCGCCGCACTTTGAATGCTTTACCCTGTGCGACCCTACTCAGACCGCGCACCAGCTCACCAATGTATTAGTGATCCTACTCTATCCTACTCGATCCTACTCATGACGTCATTATCACCAGGGGAATCCCTCGTTAATTGCAACATCGCATTCATGTCAGTATTGCCTGTTGCCGGAAGGTGTTTGTATATTATTATATGTGTGTTCCTTGGTGAATTACATTGTGAAGTCAGTAGTGGTTCTGGAGTTGGATCAGGGCCTGCATTGTCAAGGGTACGGCGAGAAGTCTTATAATTTGGGGTCTAATTTGAATGCCGACCCAGGTAATAAATAACCTTAGCATTTATGGAGTATTGTAATTTGCTTAGATTCTGAAGCTATAAAAGGGGTACTACTCCTTTTGTCTTCTTCTTTTTTTTTCTTGAAGATTTATACTGCCTATCATGGATAAGTCTGAATAGACTTGTTTTCACCATTAGACAGTTTGTCGATAGAAAGCCTGAGTCTACACTTTTACCGACCCAAAGGATTTTTAAGCTCCCACACCACATAGACATGGTATGAGAGCAACTGGCCTTTGTTGACACTGTAAGTTATACACAGTGGTGGAAATCCAAATTGGCAGAGGTGGGGGGCATGGGGAATAGAACCACCGACCTTCAGATTAGGAGTCCGACCTAGAAAAAAGTCAGACACTCTAACCACTCCACCACAGAGAACACCTTGTCCTGCGATGTCATATTGCCATGACAACTACTGCACAGCGGCGAAAACAAGTGCACCACATACATACCAAAAACTGTGTACATAACAATAACAAACACAGAAGACCACGCATCGATGGTGAAAAACAAGGAAAGATATTTATGCCAATAACAATATTTAATCATTGCTGTCTGGCACAAAGAACATGAAAGAAAGAGTGAGGAAAACGTCACTTTATTTCTGTCCCTGATGTGAATAGGGATGTTGTACATGATTGTGCTCGTTGGCAGAGACCTGACACAGATCATTATCATAATCATGCTGTTGGGCGCAATGCAACAAAGACTGCTTTCATTACTTGACTGCCACTCTCCATTTAGCTCTGTGCTGTGAGAGTGATGTCTATGAGTCGGTCTTAATGTCTCTCAGCTTCAGGTTTCTCTTGATGGTATCCCTGAACCGGAGACGGGGGCGCCCTCTCTTTCTGTAACCAGAAGACAGTTGACAGTAGAGGATCTGCTTTGGTAGCCTGTCTGATGACCTCCTCATGAGGTGTCCAGTCCACCAGAGATTCTTTTTGATCAGAAGATCTTCCATAGAGGGCAGCCCCATCCATTAAAGTTACATTTCATGAAAGCTGCCTGCAAAAGTGTTGAAGTGCTGCTGGCTTTTGCAAGTTACCAGCGGCACTCTCTCGGGGAGCAAATAGAGGTTTCACACCGGCAAGAACATGTCAAGACAGGCGCAAAACTATTTGTCCCTGCAGTGGCTGGTAGGGAGATGTTGGGAGTTCCATACATCAACCACCCTTAATGCTGCCACAGTGACATGGTTTTCTGTTTAGGGTTTGCTCCCTTAGCCTTCGGTTCTGTCAAGGACCTGTACCACAAGGCAGTGGTTTAGAACTCTGCAAGGCAGGGGCGTCAAAACTCCCTGAGGTATTGCTATACCTGCATACCTGCAGTACCCAGACACAGATAGGAAGTCATCAAAGGAAATGAGATGTGAGTAAATGGTTAACATGAATACTATCATTACACAACGTATTCATGATAACATGAGTGAATTAATAATGAGAGCAGTTCTTTCTAATTGTAGATTTAACCCAATTGTGTTGATTGGATGATTAAAATAATGGTAATCATACGGAGGTGTGATTCTTTTTTTTTTGCGGTTTATTCATCAGAAAATATAAATGTTCAGCGCCAAGGCACTGGTCTTCCGGCCGTTTACATTACATTGTAAATAGGTAGATAAGCAGGTACATAGATACAGCATATTAGTAGATTGTGAAGAGGGTTAGTGTGTTAGTGGGTTATCCATAATAAGTTCATTGTTATGGGCTAAGATGGTGGGTCGCTGCAAAAACTGTGCTGCTATTACGGTATAGCTGAGGGAAGTAATTATAATTGTGTTCTAATACGCTACAGGTGAGACGAGGCAGTGGTCAGGCTGGTGGAGAGGTGAAGAGTAACCAGGATGGCAGTTGTCGTGAAACAGGAAGGAAGATTGGAGAACGGGGCGCTGTGATTGGTGGAGGCGTGATGGCAGAACGAGGCGAACCAATGTGAAAGGTTAGCCCTTAAACTTGAATGTACCACGAGCGTACACGAGGGTGTCGACGTGTAAGACAGAGCCCACACAGCCGACATCACGTGATCACAGATCCCGGACACGGGCCGCGACTATCCCAGCTGACCGAACATAAGCTTCAGGCGCTGCGGTCAGAGACTGGGGCCATCGATCAAACAGCAACAAGAGTAGCCCAGCTCGTCGCATTTCCACGGCTGTAGAACAGCTCAGATAAATGTGGAATTGCATTCTGTACCTGCGGAGCGGGATGTAGCTCAGGCGGTTGCGTATCCAGCTGTGAAGGTGTAATTCATCCGATTGATCCTGCTCAGTGGGCCCATTTGCAGTTTGGGATATTTTCCATTCCAACCAGTGGTCCACAACTGGTTCATCAAAGGCTGTGGTATGTACTGTCTGGTATATGGGAAAGTGCATATAAAAGACCCCTTGCTGCTTATCGGAAACCCGCTGCCACCTATGTGGCGGCAGCGGGTTTCCTCCAAAGAAATATGTCAGAATGACCATATGTTTGACGTCCAATAGCTGATGATAAAAATCAATGTGCTCTAGAGGCGTCGTTAAATATAACAAACTTGTTATGCATTCTGTACCTCTTGAGTGACTAAAGTTATATTCAGAGATAGATCGATTAATGTATTATATACTTATACGCATACATATCTATCTAGTGACAGTACATGTCGTGATGTGACCTTAAATATTGCTGGAGCGCAAAACCTCAACAAACCAACAGTGGTATTAGACGCTGCCAAGTGTCTGGTCCCAAAATATAATGTGAGTTAGGGCGGTTTTACATCTTAGCAATATATGAGGTAAGTTCAATGCGAGTACCAACGTGGGTCAAGCAGGTACTCGTGACGGATCCATAGTGCTGCCTTGCTGAGGTTCCATTTCACCAGCACAATGATTCAATAATCCCACTCGCTCACGTTATCCTCACAGTATGCGAACCAGTCCTTGCCCTATCCTATCATGGTACTATCCTAATGCCCAGCAGCAAGAGCTGAAATTGTATTGGCTTCAGAACTGATCGACGTGTGCAAGAAGCGGACCCATGCACCGTTAGTACATCATTTCCGGTCAATGTAAATGTATTTTGTTTTTAAACACGGGGCATGGTGAAATGTAGATCGCCCTCTCCCACGGCACCTTGCTCAATCCCACCGTCTAATTGGGTGTAATTACAGACAAGGCGTGATCTATTCGCTCGGTAAAGTATGGTGTATATAGCATCTCACCATGCTATAAGAACACGGTATAACAGCATAGAACTAACTGCTTCCTCTGATATCTGGCCCACCTATCCCGATCACAGCCTGTCAATAATATATTGGAATGAACCTGTCCCCTGGCAATAATTTGTTGAAATAAATATGCCCCTGGGGACAATAATATGCTAGCATTGCACTGAGGATTACAGGGTAAAATTGAGTAATAATGGCTCAATTATTAACACTGTAAATAATGTAAGTACAAATATCATTAATCAAAAACACATTAAAGGAATATTAATGAGGTTTATAATGACAAAAGCCGCCCCTCCGCTCTGTTTACTAGACGCATATGCTCTCCAGCACAACTTTGCATTGGGATTTTTTCTGTTTATAGAACCAAAGTTGTGCATGGCGACTGTTAGATTTATAAATGGTGGCCTTGTAAACATTATTGTATTAAACTTATTGTAGCCACGGTGTTAACTACCCATCACAAATTACGAACACAACACACATAATAAATTACAAATAAAAGACATTGCAGGAGGCTTGTATGTTGTGCATTCTATGCTAATCATTCATAAATGACAAATATTATACTGGGGAGGTAGGATTACACCTGTATAAGGTAGCCTTTGAAAGCTTTATTCCGGTATGGTATTGCCAACGGGAAAGATTATCCTGGAAGGCAATATTATTCTGGAAATTCCGGAAGTACAGCAGTAACAAAAACTGCTAAAAGAGTACAGGGACTATTTTCTTCCGGGCCAGTGCACAAGCGGATTAATACGCGATGTCGGGTGCGGCGGGGCCTGTTCTGTTTTGGGTCATTCCCTTGTCGCATCTAATCCCCGCGTGTCGTTCGCAGCGTTCGCTAACGGTGGGGTTCCATTTCTGTCGACTAAAGGTGGGATTCCTATTTGATTCATTAAATGGTGGGATTCCATTTGTGTCAGATAAAGGTGTGGTTCCATTTATGTCGACTAAAGGTTCGGTTGCATTTAAGTCGACTAAAAGTATGGTTCCATTTGTGGTGACTAAAGGTGGGATTCCTATTTGTGTCATTTAATGGTGGGATTCCATTTGTGTCGGATAAAGGTGTGGTTGCATTTATGTCGACTAAAGGTTCGGTTGCATTTACGTCGACTAAAGGTAGGCTTCCATTTGTGGTGACTAAAGGTGGGCTTCCTATTTGTGTCATTTAATGGTGGGATTCCATTTGTGTCGGATAAAGGTGTGGTTCGATTTATGTCGACTAAAGGTTCAGTTGCATTTATGTCGACTAAAGGTATGGTTCCATTTGTGTTGACTAAAGGTGGGATTCCTAGTTGTGTTATTTAATGGTGGGATTTCGTTTGTGTCAGATAACGGTAGAGTTCCATTTTTCCATTGACTAAAGAATAGGTTCCATAAAAATCTGCTAAGGTGGAGTTCCATGTGTCTCATTTAATGGTCAGCCTCCGTCTGTGTCGAATAATGATTGGGGTCAATGTATGTCTATTCAAGGTGGGATTCCATTTTATCGTTAATAACTTCACAATTAATTCAATCAATGGTGAGATTTCATTTGTGTCGATTAAAGGTGGGGTTTCATTTGTGGTGTCGAAAGGTTGGGTTCTGTCTGTGTCGAATAATGGTGGGGTTCGATTTGTGTCGGATAACGATAGGGTTCAATTTGTGTCGATTAACGGTGGGGTTTCGGAGTATTGACTAAAGGTGGGTTCTATTTGCGTCATCTAATGGTGAGGTTCCATTTGTGTTTACTAGAGGTTCGGTTCTATTTGCGCGATTTTCTGACACTGCTCAATGTGGTTTCCTGGCTGGTTTGTGGCTGGTTTGTGGCCGGTTCCTGGCTGGTTCCTGGGTGGTTTCTGGCTGGTTTCTGGCTGGTTTCTGGCCGGTTTCTGGCTGGTTTCTGGCCGGTTTCTGGCTGGTTTCTGGCCGGTTTCTGGCTGGTTTCTGGCTGGTTTCTGGCCGGTTTCTGGCTGGTTTCTGGCTGGTTTCTGGCTGGTTTCTGGCTGGTTCCTGGCTGGTTCCTGTCTGGTTTCTGGCTGATTTCTGGCCGGTTTCTGGCTAGTTTCTGGCCGGTTTCTGGCCAGTTTTTGGCGCGATCTGTTCAGTTGCTTCCCTAATCCAGTGAATGCCTATTCTCACTGGAACGCTCGACTATCGCAACATCTGATCAAATAAATGATTCTATTGACAACGCCACCAACATGAGATTGAAGAGGCTACAGTTGGTGAAGATTCACCCAATGGTCAAATGTCACCGGAAGTGACAGCGCGTCCAGATCAATCAGAGCATGCGCAAGTAAAACTAAAATGACAACCAAAAGCAATTACCACAATGTTTCTCAATCACTTTGAAATCAATTCGTTTAAATTAGGTTCCGTAACTAATATGTAAACGAATATGTAAACGAACTATACAATGATGAAAGAGGGAACCCACCCACAATTGAGAAAGAAGATGGGAATATTATATTAGTATCAGAGGTTGAGAAGGCTATCAATGATCTAAAGGCAGGTAAGGCTCCTGGAAGTGACCAGATAACATCAGAAATGATAAAAGGACTAGATGAAGTGGGGATTCAAATCATTCATAAGCTAGTAACTGACATCTATGAGACTGGATTTATACCATTGAATATGAATGAATCCATATTTGTACGACTCCCAAAGAAGCTAAAACCAACATTGTGTACTGAGTACAGAACACTAAGCCTGATGAGTCATATGTTGAAGATGATCCTGAAAATAATTTTACTGAGAAACAGACAGAAAATTGAAGAACAAATCAGTAACGTACAAAGTGGGTTTATATCTGGAAGAGGTACACGTGAAGGGATTTTCAATATGAGAATGATTTGTGAACGTTATTGTGAAGTGAACCAGGATGTTTATGCCTGCTTTATTGACTATGAGAAGGCCTTCGACCGAGTCAATCATGAACTGTTAATCAAATGTTTACAAGATATTGGTGTCAATGGCAAAGACATTAAACTAATTGTGAACTTATACTGGACACAACGTGCATTTATAAAAATGGAGCAGGGCCTATCGGATGAAGTTATGATTAAACGAGGAGTTCGACAGGGGTGTGTATTGTCACCATGTCTATTTAACCTGTACACAGAGATGATTTTCAGACACATTGAAGATTGCAAGGGAGTGACAATAGGTGGCATGAACGTCAACAATCTTAGATATGCCGATGACAGTGTAATACTAGCAGACAGTGAGAAAAACCTACAAGATATAGTGAATAGAATCAATAAAGCTGGAATACTATTCAACATGAAGATGAATGCCAGGAAGACCAAAACAATGGTTATAAGTAAAAAGACAGATAAACCAAATGTCAATATAACCATAGATGGCACAAACATAGAACAAGTATCCGAATTCATATATCTCGGACAAAAGATTACAAATGATGGGAGATGTGAGGAAGAAATTAAAAGAAGGATAACAATAGCCCGAACAACATTCTCCAAAATGAATAGAGTGTTAACATCAAGTAAGATATTAATACAAACAAGGAAGCGTATTCTTCAGTGTTATGTGTGGTCTACTCTAATGTATGGGGCAGAGACATGGACAATCTCTAAGAAAATGTACAAACGTTTAGCAGCATTTGAGATGTGGACTTATCGAAGGATGATGAAAATATCATGGACAAAGAAGATCACCAACAAAGAAGTTCTCAGAAAAATTAAAAATAAGAAAAGCTTGTTTGCCACTATACAGACAAAGAAACTTATTTATTTTGGCCACATCATTCGTCAGAGTTCAATATACCGTACATTGTTGGAAGGGAAGGTGAATGGCAGCAGAGGGAGAGGGAGACCAAGAACATCATGGTTTACAAATATTTCACAGTGGACAGGCTTGAATTATTCACAGTCCATCAGAACAGCACAACATCGGGACAAGTGGAGAACCATTGCATCCAACCCTCGACTAGAGGATGGAACTATTGATTGATTGAAGTGAGAATCAAATACCTGGGAAAGTTGCAGAAATAATTTAAACTCCCCGGTGTTCTGAAGGAGGAAGATTTATCCGTGAAATGTTATTGTATTTTTTTAAATAAGAAAAAATGTGTTCATATTATTTCCAGAAAAAAAGATCTCGAAGGAAATTAGAGTAATGATATATTGTGTGTCTTAGAGTTTGGATGGTTATCTAGTAGCATGATATATATCGTTTTATGCGTTGCATTGAAATATTCATATAAATATGCACTGTATATCGCAATAGAATTTACTGCTATTTCACTTTGACCAAGCAGGGGTATTTCAATTTCGCATAATCATTCTGATGTTCCTTGTCATATCTTAATAATGTCGAGTGTCAGTCAAACTAGTAGCTTAATGAATTTTGTAAGTCTTCAATTTGACATGACATGGGATTGAACCCACGACCTCTCATACAGGAAGCGGGCGCTCTACTCATCTAGCACCGCTGACTGTTGAGTTGCTATGCTGCGATATCCATCTTAAACAAAGCAAGAAAGTTTCAGACGATTCTATCTTAAAAGTTGCTTAGCCCGATGGTTTTGGAATTTGTGTCATTTTTCTTAAATAAGTATATTAATTTGATTGGTATAACCTACCTTACTTTAGTCGGAAGTAACTTTCATTTTAAATGGCTAACTTTTGAGATATTTTAAATGCAAACGCGTCAAATTAGTTTCGGCAAGCATTCCAAAACTCCCACACCGTAGCCTCCTGCAGTAACAGGTTCTATTAAATTGACCTAATATTCCCTATGTAATAAGGTCAGCATTATCTAAGTTACATTATCTAGATAATTGCTTTGATTGTGAAAAGGTGATGCTTTATCCGACTATGCAGCTTTAACTAGAACTACTGCGCCTTTCAGAATAGATCCGCACTCTGAACTCACTACCGCTAAAGCTCCACCCAGACCAGCCAAAGCTCTGCTTGGAGATTGCGAATTCGATGTTGATTACCCTACTGTCCACATGGCGGCGCCAAGGTCGACCACTTCTGCCCGGAGATGCCAAAGACGAATGATTAAAGTAAGATATTTAGCTATGTCAGAACTATAGATGCAATCTGAACTGAAGTAGTCCGATGTTGTTTTTTTTTTTTGTTTTTTTTTTATTGAGGCTGTATTTATACTGTCCATAGCATATAAGCCTGGGTATTCAGGCTTGTTTTCAATGCTGGCCAGCTGTAGTGTTGGTGTTGTCTTATCACACAGTAGCTGCTGATAAGGTATTTGATTGCCTGTATTTCAGTAGCAGATAGATAGTTGGTTGGTCTGGTTAGTACTATAGTAGTCTATATGTTAGTTAAAGTAGGCCTGCAATATGCTGCTGTTGTTCTCCACACACCTATCCACACACCTATCCACTCATCTATCCACTCACCTATCCACTCACCTATCCACTCACCTATCCACTCACCTATCCACCCACCCCGAATGCTTTTAAAAGTATGTTGGGTTATGATACCTTCGGCATGCATCTGTACATTTGTTTCCAAACGCACAACCCAAGCGTTACTCGCTTCATTTTGAAACGCATAACTGTTTGAAACGCGAGATGTGATGACACACAGACTCCAGACTGCCAATTTATTGATTCGATGGGGTTTTGCGTCCTAGCAACACCAGAGGTCATACCCTGACAGTGATGTTCCACCAAGACGCCCCACGTCAGACACTATGACACAATATCCCACTCATTCACAGAATTTTGGCACTGAGCCAACCATTCACTGTTCTATCGCACTAAGATTAAGCACCACGTTAGAAAGTGATAAGTGCATTCAAGGAAGCCCTAGGACGCAAAACCCCATATCGGGCGATAGCTGCTGAATATCAACCAACGACGTGTACTACCGATTATGGCTAGAATTACTGTAGCCAGCTAGCTAACACATGGCCAGTATAAAGAGTAAGCAGTTCCTCTAACTATTAGTCTTTGCCATGATGTTGTATTGAAAGGTGAGTTTGCCGCAATCAGTCTCATTTCCTTAGCCTGGTCCCTATTGACTCTCCTTGAGTAGATTTTTACCATGCAATTGACCGACTGGAAGAGCCCAACGTTGGCCAACGATTACGGCTCACCAAGATGGCCATCGAAAGGAGAGTCAGACATACCCTTATTTCAAGATTAATAATTCATTTCGGTCGGGTCTCCTTAAATCATGATCATGATCAATCATCTCTAACGGATGCAGTGGCCGAGTCGGTAGAGCGCATTGCTTCCCATGCGGAAGGTCTGGAGTTCAATTCCTGGTCGAGTCAAACTAATGACTTATAAAATTGGTACTTGTCTCTTCCTCGCCTGGTGCTCGGCATTAATGGAATAGGGCAAGGACAGGTTAGCGCAGTGTCGGGATAATGTGAGTGTGTGGGATATTGGGTCATAGTGTCGATGGCCTGGTCTCCCAGTGGGGCAGCACTATAAAATCACAATGAGTGTGCACTGTCACAATTTGGTACCCATTCTGATATGACCTTAGATGTTGCTAGGACGTAAAACCACAACACAACAACTACAGCCTTATTTTCACTCTTAACCCGCGCTAAGCCTCTCCTTTCTGTGAACCATGTAAATCGGACACACCCCTCCAATTAGAACTAAAACTAGTTCCTGCCTTATCCTGCCTAAAGGCCCTGTCACACTATGCCGTATTGTGTCAGCGTATGCAGATGTATTTGATTTTGCACCAAAAAGTTGGTGTACACTGGTGTATGCTGGCATATGTTGGTGTATGCTGATGTATGCTGGTGTATGCTGAGACAAGTTATGGGTACGTTATGGGTACGATTGACATAAGTAGTATTCGTTAAAGCCCATTGGTGTACGCTGAGATAAGGTATGGGTAAGTTTGGCATAAGTCATACTTTTGAGCATGTTCAAAATTCTGCTGTATGAAAGCGTCTGTCGGCATACACTGATGCAATACGACATAGTGTGAGAGGGCCTTTAACGCTCAGCTGACAGACGACTGACTGAGTTGAGCGCCAACTTTCCGTAGTGCAAGTATTGGGTTTGAACCCTGGTCGAGTAAAATCAGTGACTCACAAATTGTATACTTGTCGCTACCTAGCCTGGTATTTAAAGCTGCATAGTCCGATAAAAATATCAAATTTTCAAAACCAAAATAATTACCTAGATTTGATTATACATATCTAACTTAGATACTGGTGCACTTGTTAAACATTTGTCAACACATAGAAGGGAATAATTATGCAATTTAATAGAATATGTTACTGCAGAAGCCTATAGTGAGAGTTTTGGCGTGCTTGCCAAAATTAATTTAGCATGTTTGTACTTGAAATATCTCAAAAGTTAGCCATTTAAAATAAAAGTTACTTCAAACGAAAGTAAGGTAGATTATAATGATCAACGTAATATATCTAGGTCAGAAAATGATAGAAACTCAAAACCATTGGACTATGCAACTTTAACATTACTAGAATAGAACAAGAGGAGTGGAATTATATGCAAGTGAAATCTCCCCAGCTTAAGCAATGAATTTAAGACAAATATTATTTTAAAATATAAAATATAAATAAAATATTCTCACTAAGCCCAGATATTAGCGCTTCGTCATTGCCTTTATTATTCAGATGAATAAATATCTGACTTCCGCTCACCAAAAAAAAAAGACACTGGGTACGATATAATTGATGGAGCACGTGTGAAATATGGCTCATGGAACATTAATCTGGGAAGGTTTCGATCTTTAGACTTTAAAGGCAATAATTGTCGATAACAATTTGTGAGTTCTATCAAAGTATGAGATGATATTATGAATTAACTGACACAGGGCGCATTGTGGATTCAAACAACCTAACTACTTCACTGAGCATAGTAAAACCATTACACCAATTTCCAGTGGAAGATGTATTCCTCTGAATATTTATTTCAGATAATCCCAAATAAGGCTGACAAGGGAGGAAGTGCATTGCGATAACGTCAATATTGTGTCAGTAATTAAGGGTAAAATTGTGTTTGTCTCTTGGCAGCTGCGGAACGACAAAAGCAAAGAGACGAATCGATTTTTAATGTCACTTAAAATTAAATGGTTTGTGAGCTGTCAGTCCCTCTCCGGAACATGCGATGCGATGGGGGAGATGTAGAAAGAATGGAATGCATTAATTTGTGGAGATAATAACGGCAGATTAAGAAATACGTATATATAACACTAACCTACCAACTCTCCATTTTACACTGGACGCGCTGACAACATCGGTAAGAGCGCCCGCTTCCTTTGCGGAAGGTCGCGGGTTTGATTTTTGACCGAGCTAAGCCAATTACCTACAAAATTTATACTTGTCCTTCCATTCCCTTCCCTCCAGATATGACCTTAGATGTTGCCAGGACGCAACACTCCAACAACCAAACAATCCATTCCCTTGCGTTCGGTATAAAGAGGAGCAATAGGTGGTTTACTCAGTAGCAGGATAATGTGACTGATTGGTAAATAGGGTCCGGTCTCTCAGTGGGGCAGCACTATAAAGATTACATGAGTTCCACCGTTGCATTTGTTTGTTTCTTGTTGTTTTACGTCCTAGCAACATCTAAGGTCATATCAGGACTGGGCCACCGTTACAAGTCGGTAGCCGTCCTGATATGACTATAGATGTTATTAAGATGTAAGTCCTCAATAAAAAAATATAGTCTGCTTATTAACGTACAACTAGCGCCACCTGGATACAAGCGTAGTAGAAACTGAAGTTTAAATTATTTTAACAAATACCTTTATTCGCTAAATAAAATGATCATTAAAAAAATATATAATAATAACATCTAAAAATTATATCGGACTAGTAATCGAGAATGCGTTAGCAATACAATTTTAGCGTTTAATTCTAATTCTGTTTCCGGTGTTAACCTCCGTGGGGGAGAGGTGGAACGAGATGGCGCCACCGGTACAGTGTTCTTTCTATCTTACGGAGAATAGCAATAATAATAAGTCTTTATTTTCGCATAATACGTTATACATCACATACAAAAATAAAGTTTCTATTGATACAAATGAAAAAGGGTTGAAAACTGAGGTTATGGCCCATATTATGGGGTTTTCATCCCTCTGGAATGAACATCGGCAATGGTTGTTTGGAAATAGGATGTGATGTCGGTTTCCTTAAATGCACATTTGTCAGGCATGCAGCTCATCCTGAATATATTAGTTTCTTGTAATTGTCCTCGCCGCCGACACGGCATTAATTAGATAAAGGATTCACCCGGTGCTCGCAGTACACGGCTGAAGACCAGCCTTATATAAAAACGGTCGAAAAATCGGGCTAATGAACTGAGTCTTTATGAGAGCCTAATTTCACAATCTAGGAAGCAACATTTATTCTTTGTGTATGTCTTCATATTTACCCGCTACCTTTCAGTTGACAAATATAATAAAATATCTAGTTTAATAAGATTTAAAAGTGAAATCAACGGCGTTCTAGCGCCGCCATCTTATCTTTTTGAATTCTCGCACATTTCACCAACTCTGTGCCTATATATGTAGCCATTTGATCCTGGAACCACAGTTTGTACTTCATGTTCCATACTAAAGCTATTTTCGCCCGTATTTACACTAAGTTGTCGTTCACCCATGTACTATAAGGGTGAATCTTTTATCTAGGCATTAATCTACCACCAACCAATCACTCAATTTGTAATGGTCCAACTGTAGTGTTATAGCTGTGTTTAGTGTGTAGCGGAATGTTGTTATTATGGCTGAAACGTGAAAGACCAGTGTCAGGCACTGACAGCAAATGTTTTTCAGAGGAATAGAACTTATGAACAAAAACACTCAACCAAAATTAAAACCAAATATGCAACAGGATTTCACATTTGCCACCACTGATATTCGGGCTTAAAGGTAGATAAAAGATTCACCCGGTACTTGTAGTACACGGGTGAAGGACAACGTAGTGTAAATATGGGCGAAAATAGGTTTAGTATGGAACATGAACTAGAAACTGTGGCTCCAGTATCAAATGGCTACTCATATAGGCACAGAGTTGGTGAAATGGACGAGAATGCAAAAAGACAAGATGGTGGCCAGAGAACGCCGTCGATTTCACTTTTGAATTGCATTAAAGTATATGTTTTATTATATTTTCCAACTCAAAAGTAGCGGGTAAACATGAAGACATATACAAAGAATAAATGTTGCTTCTTAGATTGAGAAATTAGGCTCTCATAAAGACTCATTTCATTAGCCCAATTTTTCGACCGTTTTTATATAAGGCTGATCTTCACCCGTGTACTACAAGTACCGGGTGAATCTTGTATCTAGCTTAAAGGGTGATCTCTATGCTGAGCCTATGGCTTACGCATTAGAGCCATTCTCATTTTTCTTATCTGTGCATGGTCATTATTATTACATGGCATTCTATGGAGAATGGTGGCCATGTCAGGATTAACACAGTATATTGCATGGCCAACGTAAACCACGTCGTGTGTAGGGCCAGTTAGCGGTCTACCCACACTCCCTAGGCTGCTTCCGGTGACATCGTGGCCGGCAGGGGGCGTTTCACTTCCGGTGCACCAAAGAGGAAGGCGCAAGCGCGGGTTTCTGCAGACGCACCTCATTTACATATTTAATTACGTCAGCGCCTCACGGAAAGTGACATAGAGACAACGTACACACGCGTAATTAAATGACATCTCGTTGCTTCTCTCGTTAATATAATTAGTAAGCGAGATTAAAACTGCGTGAAAACACCGTCGTACATTGACATGGACATACCAATGCAGCGTGATGATCTGGCTACGAATGTGGTCAAGCTTCAATATTAACAGTATCCTATGTAGATAGTGGGGTGGAGGGAGAGCAGCAGGCCCCTTTCTGCTATGCAGTATATTAAGGGTTCTCTCTTAATAGAAATGATGATATCTGACTATAATTTTAGAGATTGACCATATACCATATTTTCTAATATCGACTATATCAAGTAGTAATTGTTCTGAAGGATGGAACGATGATTGAGCGTCCGATCATAGAGCAGCACACTGCCAAGTTAGGGTGTTGTGTAGGTACCAGTGTAAATTAAGCTCATTATTATATCTAAGATATTGTTGTCTAAGATAGTCGTCTGAAAGAAGATCAGACTTTGCAACAACAAAAAGAGAAAAGTTATTCCTTGGTTAGTAGCCCGTCGTGAATATTTCTTGATATGATCTTAGATGTTGCCAGGATGTTAAACTCCAACAACCAAGCAACTTAGTTAGTAGGTAACTACCTGCCTGGGTGGGACTGACAGGATAAGGCAAGGACTGGTTTGTTCAGTATCGGGATAATGTGACTGAGTGCGAAATCGAGTCATGGTGCCAGCTGTCCAATCTTCCATTGCTTCAGCATTATGAAGTCGCTATGAATGTGCACTGTCACGAGTCGGTATCTGATCTGATAGTATGACCTTAGATATTGTTAGAATGTAAAACCCCAAGAAGAAAAACAAATAAGAAGAACAAACAAGAGACAAAAAAACAAGAGACAAAAACAAGAAGAAGGAAAGAAAAAAAAAGAAAAAAGAAAAACAGAAGACAAAAAAAGAAGAAAAAAAAGTCAAAGAAATTCCAAGAAGAAAGAAAACTTGTTTTAGCTATATATCTTTGATTAGCAGGCCGCTTATGTTCCCGATGTGTTGGCGAAACTGAGCCATAGCCATGGCTTGGAGGTTCTTGCACAGTGACTACCCTAATAGCTACCACGCTGCGGACATAGCCCGCCGGTCGTGACGCTAACAACGGCTCCTTGTTAGCTGTCTGTATAACAATCTCTATTCATGAATGTAATCAGAACACCCCCAGCGCTGCCAGCATGCCACCCGTATTGAAACTATTTTATATTCATTAAAATGGTAATTAGAACGGGTATAGTCAATATAATGTGAGAACAACGTTCTTAATTTCTCATAATTTCTTCTTTGGTGTTCGTTTATTTTGTCCTTGTTTAAAAATATTATTATTATTTATTTTCCTTCCGGTGTTTGTGTAACTAGAATATATAGATAATAGAGAGATATGGGGACAAATTGAAAACTATGAATATACATGCAGTGAATTTCACTTACCTCCCCCTGAACCAAGGTAAAATTACACACACAGGTCAATAAATGTGGGTTGGTGGGTTTGAAGTAACTTATATTTTAAATGGCTAACATTTGAGATATTTGAAATGCAACTATGCAACATTAGTTCTTGCAAATATGCCAAAGCTCTGACACCATAGGCTTCTGCATTAACAGGTTCTACTCAATTACCTCTGTATTCACTTCTATGTGGTGACAAATGTTTAATAAGTGCAGCAGTATCAAAATTAGATTTATAGAATCAAAACTAGATAATCTTTTGGTTTTGAAAATTTGAGGCTTTCATCGGACTATGCAGCCTTAAGATAAGATGGCTGCCATTGCAGTCTGACCTACCTTGTGCTGTGGAGAATCCCTTTTGCTGAGCAGAATTTGCATGGTTTGTTTAGCCCTGGCATTGATGAGGAGTCACTTGAGTGGGTTGTAGTATCAATTAGCACGGTAATAAAGTGCAGCCGGCTTAGATCAAGAGCGTCATGGTTGTAGCAAGTAGGCATCGTCAGTAGTCATCGTAATAACAGCAACAATAGCAGCAGGAATTGTAGCGGCAGTATTAGTACCGCCGAAGTACCAGCATTACCAGTAGTCGTTGTAATAGCAGCAACAGTAGCAGCAGGAATTGTGGGGGCAGTATTAGTACCGGCGAAGTACCAGCATTACCAGTAGTCGTTGTAATAGCTGGACGAGTAGCAGCAGGTATTGTGGGGGCAGTATTAGTACCGGCGAAGTACCAGCATTACCAGCAGTCGTAGGTGTAGCAAAGATAGTAGTGGCTGTAATAGTGTAGTAGACCCTACATCATCAGTCGAGGTTTGTTTAGAAGTATTGTTATTTGTGTAATACTAATAGGAGTTGTGCTACATTAATGGTGATAGCAATAAGTACTTTGCAATTTGTAAAAGTGAATCAGTCAGTTAGTTGGTGTGCCACTTGTAGTAGCAATAGAGGATACTAGTAGTAGTAGTAGTTGTAATAGCAATATATTAATGACTAATATGGTAATAGTCTGTGTATTTGCAATTATAATATTAATAGAATAGTAGTGGTGGCGTTACTAGAATCAGTAGGACTAAATAGTTTTGGTGCGATGTTGCCTGTTTACCCGTAGTAGGATATAAATCAGGGATGTTACGATGGCTTTTAAACCCTCACCCACCCCCGGGAATATTGTGCAGCAAGTAGGTTTTAATTGATTATCACAGCAAGAAATCAATTTGCCATTTCATCGGACACATTGGATAAAGCTGGTGAAATCACAGTTAGACTGGGTAATAATTTCATGCATACCTTATCCGACAGTAATGCACGGCTAGCCATCATATATATATATATAATTATATACTAATGGATATCGATACTATGACATCTGGCCTGCTCCCAGAGGATAACTTCTCAATGTGCTTGGCGACTCTTATAAATGACAGTTTGCCACCGATAAAAGAAAACCAGGGTTCCGTTGCCAACCTTCCTTCTAAACTTGGATGGTGGCGACGAGCTAAGTCGGAGAAGCGTGGCATGAAGGAGACTCAGACCGGAAGTGTCGCCAGCGAATGCGCAAGTCTCGCTTTAAGAGGCTGCTCGAGTTGTTGGCACGTTGCCATGGTTGCTGCCGATGAGAGTTCACTCAGATATTCATTCACCCTAAGACGGTATCAGCTCAGACAGGTGCAGAAACGCGCGTCTCCATGGCACCTAGAAGAGTTTCCATGGCAAACATTATCAACTCATATCGATGACCGGCACTCCTCCCAGCTGTGTGTAAGTAACTGGGATGCCTGGCTGGCTCTGATGTCAGTTCTCTACCAACAGAGCGGCCCAACCCGCATGTCCCACAGACGGAAGCGGAAGAACTATTGCGTGTCGGTTGCAGCAGCTCAGTGCGCATGCGCGGTGAGGAAAAGGTATGTTGTCGATCGGGGTTCCCTTTCGTTGCTGCTCAGTTCGCGGAATTACCGCCAGGTGGCGTGTGCGTGGAACCAATCAATACGTGGGGGAGTTTCAAATCGCCGAATCCAGTTTCTCTCTGTGAGCAGAAGTGTCCCGTGAGCTGCTCTCCATGTATCAGACATTACCTGCGGTTATAGCATGGGCATTTACACCCACGACGTCCTTTTTTGTATAGAACAGTACGATGCTGACCAACAAAGTCTGTGAATTCCGATGAGTGAGCGGCTCAGAGGGGCGGGTTGTCACAGTGTACTCCAGACGCCCAGTTTGAGCTGCTCAGCACACGGTACCCACACCAACCAACACGCGCACACCGCCTGTCTGTCAGTCTGGTTCTGCTGTGGCTCTCATTATTCGCGAGCACGTGCACATTGGGGTGTCACACCAAGAGCACTGAGCCCCCCACCCTCCGCCGCACCCCCCTACACATACACTCTCCTCCCGGAACCCTCACTCTCCACAAGGAACCATCACTCTCCAACCCGAACCCCATTCAGTCACTAACACGCCCCCCCCCCCCAACCCCAACCATCGGCCATCGGCTATCGGCCTGTCACCGCACGCGCGAACACTCGCCAAGCGCTGTCGCCAGGGGGAAAACAAAACAAAACAAAAACAACAACGTTGCTATAGAAAAGCAGCGGACTGCGCGCGGAGAGTGAAAAGGTGTCTGACTGACAGTCGCGCCACCTTATGGCGACGCACTGAACTAAATCGAGATTCCCACTGAAATTGGTGGGTCCTTCTCTGTCGGGTCTGCAAGTCTGCCCACTTGGACACATGGGATAGAGTTTATTCTATTGATGTTTGCTGTCGATAATCGTGATTTAAATTCATCGGCTGCTGGTATTATTAGTTTCTTCTGTCAAGTATGCACCCAACAATTGATAGCAAGATGTTCAGGTACAAATTCAGCCATCCTTCCTCCCACCCGAACTCCCTCTTCCTGCTTTTTGTTTCTTCAGGGCAAGCTTTCCTACTGTTGTTTTAATTCAATTGGATCCTCCTGAAATAATGTCAAGATGCACAGCACAGCGAAAAGGAACCCAACATTACTTTCTAGGCTCAACTTACCAGACCCAGCAAGTTCGATTCACCCTAATATGAGATTACTGTAGAACCGTGAATATTCATCTCGAAATGTGTGTGAAGGATTGCGTCAGTTAAAGTTGCATAGTCTCATGGTTTTCAGTTTCTGTCATTTTCTGAGATAGGTGTAAATAGGTTAATCGTTATAATTTGTCTTACTTTACTTTAAGGCAAGTTTGCTGAATGAGTTAGAGCGTCCGCCTCCCATGCTTGTACATCGTGGAGTCGTGGGTTCGAACCCTGGTCGAGTCAGACCAATGACATAAAAATTGATACTTGTCAGGCGCTCTGCATTATTAGCATAGGGCAAGGAGCAGTGGAATGAGGAAGACCAATCATCCACGGTTGAAATTTCCCCTGCTTAAACAACTAATGTACAACAACAAAAACTTAGGTTGTTTGTTTGTTGTTGTTTTATGTCCTAGCAACATCTAAGGTCATATCAGGACGGGTACCGACTTGTGACAGTGCACACTCATGGCGACTTTATAGTGCTGTCCCACTGGGAAACCAGGCTGCCACCACCATGACCTGATATGCCACTCAGTCACATTATCCTGACACTGAGCAAACCAGTCCCTGCTCTATCCTATTAATGCCGAGCACCTGGCTAGGAAGTGACAAGTATCAATTTTTAAGTCATTGGTTTAACTCGAACCAGGGTTCGAACCCACGACCCCACGTTCTACCAGCACGGGAGACGGGCGCTCTACCTCATTCGACCATCCCGCCTGGTCACAACAACTTAGGAGATATTTGAAGTGTAAACATACTATATAAATTTTTGCAAGCTTGCCAAAGCTGCGACCCCATAGGCTTCAGCAGTAACAGGTTCTGTTAAATTGACTTAGCATGCCATTCTATGCAGCAACAAATACTTAAGGCGCAGTCAGACATCACCAGATTGGGGGAAACGGACAGAAACCGAACAAAGTCGGTTTTGTGTCCGTACAAGTTTTGAACATGCACAAAACTAGGAACGGATGCCGCCGGACTGACGTCTATGGTTATTGTCCGTTTTGAGTTCCTTTCATCCATTGGCTATCCGTTCATGTCCGTTTCATGTCTGTTTCATGTCCATTTCATGTCCGTTTCATCCAGTGGCCTTTGACCCGATATCACAACATTTTGACACATTTTAATACATTTTGATACTTATGACCCCGGACTAGACAATTATGTCCGTTGCTCAATCCAGTGATGTGTGACTTGGGCTTAAAGTGCAGCAGTATCTAAGTTAGAGATGTAGGTTCAAATCTAAATAAGTGTTTTGCGTTTGAAATGTTGATGCTTTCATCGAACAAGGGAACTTTACGTAGGCTTGTGTCCCTTTCAATTGTGGCTGGCCTCTCTATCTGGCCAGCTGTAGTGATTAGGGCTGGCTTAACAGTAACCATGTAAATGAAGCATTTCAATGTTAATATACTTCCAGATTTAGTCCGTTGTCCTTTCAGATTGGCCAGTCGGGAAGTAATAGATCTATAAACAACATTCCGTTCATGTGTGTAGTAGGTCGTGAGTTCGATTCCTATCCACGTCAAATGAAAGGCTTGTGAAAATGTGTACGTGTCAATCAATATATTGGCTGGTGCTTGGCATAAGTAGGATACGTTACAGACCTTTTCCATCGAGCATGACAGTGAGGTACCTACTCACAAGAATAGTGCCTGCTACTTCCATCAGAGGGCAGGTGGCTGGTGGATTGCTTGTTGGAGTGTTATGTCCTGGTAACATCTAAGGTCATATCAGGACGGCTACTGACTTGTGACAGGGCATACTCATTGCGACTTTATAGCGCTGCCCCACTGGGAGACCAGACCACCAGCACCATGACCTGATATCCCACTCAGTCACATTATCCTGACACTGAGCCAATCAGTCCGTGCCCTATCCTAATAATGCAGAGGGCCTGACTAGGAAGCGACAGGTATCAACTGTTAAGTGATTGGTTTGTCTCTACCAGGGTTCGAACCCATGGGTTCGAATCCCACGATCTACCAAAACGGGCTCATTTAGCCAAATTGATACTTTTTGCTACCTAGCCTGGCGCTCGGCATTATTAGGATAGGGCAAGGACTGGTTGGCTCAGTGTCAGGATAATGTGACTGAGTGGGATATCAGGTCATGGTGCTGGTGGCCTGGTCTTCGATTGGGGCAGCACTATAAAGTCGCCATGAGTGCGCACTGTCACAAGTCGGTACCCGTTCTGATATGACCTTAGATGTTGCTAGGACGTACAACAACAACAAAACAAAGATCTCTATGGCTGGTGGAAATAGTCTATAACTGTCTGACTGTAACATGACTGAGTGGGATAGTTTGACCAGCAGCGTGGTGATTGAGTGACATAGTACAGGCGCATGGTCGCAAATCCGTGGCCATCCTGATATGACTTCCGATGTTGTTACGGCGCAAACCCCAAACAGGGAACGCTCAATCAATATGAATATGGTTGAGCGTCTAATGCGATGATTTCTACATTATTCCCATTGTTGCATTACCACTAAATAAAATATGACAAATTATGTAGGCCTATATTCCATAGGTTATGTGATATACTTACAAATAGACATATGAAAGGTAAGAACCCATATGAAAGGCAAGAACTGATTGGAGAGTGTTGTGGATCCACTGCGCAGACTCGCACAGATCAGAGAGAGAGAGAGAAAGAGAGAGAGAGAGGAAAGTCGGGGTGAGAGGGGCACATGGAATGAAGAGGCCATTTTTAATCTGGTCACACGTGGTATTGGGTTGACGATAAAATGCTAAAGTGCCCGCGATGAAAATTGATCATGTTAATTGGGTTGCTGTTGGGTGTAACGAAATACCCGCTAAGAGACAGGTCCGGGCTTGAGGGACGTGGAGATGAGGGGTGGGTGGGGGGGGGGGGGGGTGTCTGCAGTAGGGTGATGCGGGAAGGTCGCTGAGAGGGGAGAGGTGGGGTTTGAGACGGGAATGGCTGAGTAAATAAATGGAGAGGTTTTACTGGGAATCTTATGGATTTGCAATTCAAGTACAAATTGATATTGCTAGTTTCACCCGCAAAGAATTGGTTCGGTGATTGTTCTTTGATCCACATTGTAATTTTATTGAAGGATGTTCTGTGTAGTTTCTAGTTTGTAAAATGTTCCCTTCATATTACATCAGAATGTTGTTGGGTATTTTGTTCTGTTTTCGCGTGGAATCGCCGAATATTCTCTAAAATGAAATAGCTCTTTATATGAATTGGTAAATTGACGGATTTGAGAAGATGTGGTTGCGGAGAAAATGTACACTGTGTAGTTTGAGAATATTGGACAAACGCTGAAGCTAAATTAATGTTAAGTGCGAAGCACATCTTGGCAGAGAGCTGGTCTACACATACTCACAGTCATACCGACGCACACACACTCTCAAAAACATCTACACACACTCACACTAACACCTACCCCCATACACTCACACCCAACCTTACATCTACACACACCTACACACACTCACACTAATACTGTTAACCACACATGCACACACTCTCACCCAGATACACAAATACACACTAACACACACACCCACACATGCTCACACTAATAGGAATTCATGCTCATACCCAGACCGACACGTATACCTATACACACGCTCACAATAACCTACACACACGTACACCTCCACACACTCACACTCGCACACACTTACCCAGCATCACAATAACACCCACATATACACCCACACAAATTCTCACACTAACACCTACACACACTCACACATAAAGGCACTCACAGAAGCACACACTCACACCTTCACACACTCACACCTACACACACTCACACCTACACACACTCACACCTACGGACTCACACCTACAAGCACTCCCACCTACACACACTCACACCTACACTCAGTCAGACATACACGCACTCAGACCTACACGCACTCACACATGCACATACTTAGGGCTACACATATTGACAGCTACACACCATCACACCTACACACACTCACACCTACACCCACACTCATACCCCCACACACACTCACAACCATAGCAACACATAAGTACACCTATAACTACCACACAAACATCCATCCATACTCATACTCATACACACACCTAAGTGCACTCACCCTAACATTCACACGACTCAGTAGAACTCCCCCACCCATCCTCACACTCACAACAACTCACCCGCACCCTCCAACAATACTCTCCCAAGGGGGATTTCTGAATCATTCATTAATTATTTCGGCTCAAATATAATGAAGACATAAAATATTTTAGCCCATTGAGCAGCCCCGTATATAAATAACTCAGTTACAATTACCCTGTTTCGTCCTGAAATGTCTCCCGAGTTAATATAGTGATATCCTTGAAGAGACCGACAGTAACACCAACAAAATCACAAAGCTCTGTCCTGATTGGTTGGCTTCGGATGATCTGCGCTTGCTGACAATTGGCTAGCTATAGCGCCCCCTAGCGGCCCACCCCAGGCGGAAGGAGCTGTCTCCCAGCACATTAGTGTGGTCGGTGAGTGGTCAATTGTAAACCCTCCATGTGCCACTAGGGGGCGGAAGGGGGCGGGGCGCGGAGAAAGGGGAGGAGGTGGGGAGCAGGAGGTGGGAGGCGGGGAGCAGGAGGGGGCGGGTGGTAGGAGCGGGAGGCGGGGAGCAGAAGGGGGAGGCGAGGAGCAGGAGGGGGAGGCGGGGAGCAGGAGGGGGGGGAGCAGGGGGGGGGGGTGCACGGAGGGGGCGGGATGCATGGGGGGATGGGGGGGGAGCAGGATGGAGGCACTGCTGACCAATGGTCAGGAATGACGTCGTGTAACTCGAGACTAACAGTATTTTCGGCTGCATCTGTTTGTGGCCGGGGCTGCCTCGCCAGCTGGTCTGACAGCGGGCACACTCAGAGTGAGGGGAGGTTTTTGTTTGATTTTATATTGTTTTTCTGTTGTAGTTTTGTTGTTGTTGAAAGTTCACTCTCGTTTTTACCTCGTAGTGATTGACAACTGTCCTAATGGGTTGACCGTATGTGCCTTGATTCAGTCTATATAATCGAGGTTGGTTGGTTGGTTGGTTGGTTGTTGGAGTTTATATCCTGGCAACATCAAAGGTCATATCAGGATAGATACTGGCATGTGACAGTGTGCACTCATGGCAACTTTATAATGCTGCCCCATTGGGAGACCAGGCTGCCAGCATCATTACCTGATATCCCACTTAGTCACATTATCCTGACACTGACACTGAGCCAATCAGTCAGTGTCTATCCTAATAATGCTGTGCGCCTGACTAGGAAGCAACAAGTTTCAATTTTGTAAGTTGTTGCTTTGAATCGACAGGGGTTAGAAAATGTGCGTTTGAAACCCACGATCTACCAAAATGAGGGACAGACGGTCAACTTATTCGGCCATCCCGTCTGGTCAGACTTAAATATTGATACTTGTCGCTTCATAGCCAGGCACTCGGCATTATTAGGATAGCGCAAGCACTGGTTGGCTCAGTGGTTGGATAATGTGACTGAGTAGGATATCAGGTCATGGTGATGGTTGCCTCGTCTTCCAGTACGGCAGCACCATAAAGTCGCCATGAGTGTGTACTGCCACAAGTTGGTACCCGTCCTGACATGACCTCAGATGTTGCCAGGACGTAAAGCCCCAATAACAAACCAACCAATAGTTGGCTAATCCATTTGTTTAAGTTCAAGCGAAGCCTTCGAAGTACAAAGACTGTAATAAAATCAGGGAGTGTCAAATGATAGCGACAATAATACAATGCACTACTGTTACAGTAGATACTCTTTGGTGTGAGATGTTATTATTCTGACAGAAACTTGTTCCCTCTATTATTTTGTGTAACTGTCTAACAGAATTAATTGATATAACCGAAAAGAAAAAAAAGGAAAATATTGGACTACTGTACTCGAGTGTCTCATTTCATTCTCGTAGTTGTCCTGAACTCACATTGTGTAAAATACATGCAGCTCCACTGACAGTAGTTCCCTTTCGCTGGTCACCCCGACTTCTCCGTTTCAGTAACAAGATACAGTTTAAGGCATGTCTCTCTCCATGGTGACGGTCGCGGTTCCGCTCATCAACGCAATTGACAAACCCTGTTTTAAACGTTCGAATTCTAACACGTGATCAGCACTTCCGGTTCTGCCTAAGTCGCTGTTATGTTAGTCGACTTCCCTGTCCTAATTGAACCAACTTCTATTTCCTCATCTTTCAGCAAATCTGAACAAATAAAAAACATATAAAAAAAGGTAATATACTACAACTTAGCGAACTAAAGGCGGGTGATCGGTGAAGGAGCCCGTCAAAGCTTTGATCAGAGGAGCACCGCGATTTTACCCCCTTTTCTGGTGCTGGAATTGATCGAAAATCCCAACATTGTATACTATGTACTTTCGTTTTATGAAAAGAAAATGTATTTGAAATGTGGTATATATCCTGACTACCATGCTTATTAAAGAAGACGACTTCGAATCAAACGTAGTCACGTCGGTGAATTTGATAAATGACAGATAATATTTAGTCAAAGCAGACGATTATGTGATTCCAGGAAAAAATGTGTTAGGAGTGCGTAGCCCCCCGCCCTGCCCCCCCCCCCTCTCCCCAACCCCACCCTCACCCCAGTCTTCCCCCTCCCCACCCCGTTCCCTCGCTGTTTTGACGAGTGTAATTCTGGCCAATTTCGTCATCAATGTCAGTAAATACACATAAGTGGATGACAACTGTTGGTTTTATAAATCACTCCCGTGTTTCTCGATATTTCCATCCTGACGCGATTGAACGTGAGCAGTGGTGTTCCAGATTCAGCATGCCCGGTTCCACGTCATTGTCAACTTCCGCTAATTGTCGTCTGCTGCTGGTAAGAAAAGATGACAGCAACGACATTGAGTGTGAATGCGGTAATCCTTAGTGCATGTGTTGGAGCGGAGCGAGAGGGGGTGGGGGGGGGGGGGTAGTGATTGGCTTCAGTTCTGTAAATAATGCATCTTAGCTGATACTAATTGAAGGCAGACGACATTTAGTCACCACAGAAAGTGGAGAAGATACCAAATTGTGGTTTGAGTTCTCGCTCTCCCATACCGCTTGACTTTCTACGTTAAATTGCTTCAACTTTCACAAAGAAGATCTTGATGATGTTAACTTCCATGCACATAAATGTTGATAACTAGCCTGCTGATGAAAATTGGATTGCACTATGACAACAGAAGTAGCCCACGGTTTGTTCCAACAATCCAGTTACTAAATAAGCCAAATATAGGACGAACTGGAAACAGCTTCCGGACCCAGTTGAAATTATGGTAGAATATATGTATTATAAATTTCGTATCATGTACAGTGTTCCTTAATTGTTGCTATATTATAAAATATTTTTTTAATTGTAAATGTCTCGCTGATATTCACTACATGCATCTCTATCGGTATTATGGTTTTGTTGAATTATCTTTTGTTGAAATGGGTCAGCGAATTGTTGTTGACCTCTGATCCCTCACTCGGCTTCAACATCAACACTGACAGCCCCAACCACCGTCATCTTAGGTGATTTTGCCTAATTACGACAACGCGTTGTGACAGAACAAACGGTGGCGGCGATGACTAGCCGACGTGCGGCACAACTCTCGCGTGCGCCCGCAATTAACGCGTCGCGACCCGCGCATTCGGTGGCGCCACCCGACGAGCGTAGTTGGAAACAATGGTTGCGTTGGAGTAGGTCTCTCCGTTAAAGGCCATCTAACAAGTATGTAAAAAGCAGCTGCTTAAAATCACGTGACGTAGCAATCGATGCGTCTTTTGAGTGTTTATAAATGCAAGGAAGTAGTAGAGGAGAGAAGGGTTTGACAGCAGCCATTATTCTACTTGGACATTCAGTTAGTTCAGAGTAAGTCCGCCAGGAGGCCATTTACTACACGCCAGATCCCGACATGCCAGAAGTGTAACCGAATTTGATTGGTTGTGGTTATATGCCCTAAGATTTATCTTAGGTCATATCGGGATACTTGTGACAGGGCGCACCTTTGGCGAACCCATGGGTTCGAACCATGGTCGAATCAAACTAATGACTTCAAAATTGATACTTGTCACTTCCTAGCCAGGCGCTTGGCGTTATTATGATAGGGCAATGACTGGTTGGCTCAGTGGCAGGATGATGTGACTGAGTGGTATATCAGGTCAAGGTGCTGGTGGCCTGCTCTCCTAGTGGAGCAGCACTATCAAATCACCATGAGTGCATACTATCACAAGTCGGTGCCTGTCTTGATATGACGTAAAACTTCAACAACCACTAACCAACCACTCTTTGCAGATTTATACTGCTACTCCATTGATGCGATAGCGAACTCAGTCGTATTATTCTCGCACTGAACTAAGCAGTGGGGTAGGACTGTGTGTGCGCCCGCATGGGGACTTAATAGTGCTGCCCTACTTGGATATTATTATACTCTCACGATGTGCCGATATCCCACTCCGTCACATTATCCTGATAGTGAACCAACCACTCATTGCACTAGAATATTAAGGAATTTCATTTTACTAGACAAGCTAGTGGCAAGTATATATGTGTGTAAGTCTTTGATTTCACTAGATTTGGTATCGAACCCTCAAGCTGTCACACAGGAAGCGGGCACTCTACCAATAGCCCACCCCGTGCATTGTATTGCCACGGAAAGGTGTCGCGAGTGGCTCAGAGACATTACCGAGACAAATTACAATTTAACTACGCAATTTGTTGGAAAGAACACACCTGTTAATGGAAACCGGAATTGTTTTGTTAAATTAACATTTTTCGAATAGTTTCCTTGTTTAGAAGTCGTTCTGTCTCTTTCATTTCCAATATGGGAATTTATTCGTTTATAAGCCAATGAAATAAGCATTTGCACTATTAAAAGTGGGAAACAATTAAAACTTTTGAAATAATGAATAATCGGATGTTAATTTTCCAAAAAGAATGGTCATCGTGACCAATTAATTACTTAATTAAAAAGAAACGACTAAGATTATTTAAATGGTATTTTCATCGTTTGAACATGGCTAGAATATTTCTATGGGAATAAACCCCTGTCATAAATGCTTTTGAATATGTAGAAGTAGAATATACTAAATGGGTTACGAAAAGCACATACGTAATTTTAATTACATTAATTACCTCCATTAAAATACAAATAAATAGTTGTATGTTTCTTCTGATAGCCTACTAATTACACAGTCGACCATTGTTCCTTCAGGTAGGTAATATTATCCGATGCTTCTGTATTTATTTCTTCTCGCTACCTTTAGTTTGTCATTGATGGTTTTGAAATAATAAACTTTTCAAATGGGCTCTATTCATTTCATTCCAGTTCTGAATATGGCATTTGTTGCCCGAGATGGCACAATGCCACTATTGCTCACCACTACACCAACAGGACTTCACACACCACATTCGAGGGGAATACAAAGCAGGATGGGGGTTGGGTGTTGTTGTTATTGCTTCATTCTTTTATTTCGCAGAGCACAATGGAAAGTTAGCAGTATAGTAAGCAGTAAATTGCATATTACATTGCAGGTACATATAAAATATTAGTATAAGTAAAATAGTAAGTAAAGTAAAAGTAAGCGCAAAGCTAAGATTCCTTCTACACGGTATGCGGTATGCGGTATGCGGTATGCGGCATGCAGTATGCGGTATGCGAATGGGAGGATTCCTTCTACGCCGTAAGTGGCAAGCGTCTCCCCATCACCACCACTACCAGATGTTTCCACTCAGCACCCCTGTGTGTGACCATTCCGTAATGATCAGTCGCCTCTCCTAGCCTAAATCTAATGGACAAGTGCAACTGACGTTTCTATTCGCATACCGCATGCCGCATGGCAATGCTACAGTGATGCCCCACTGGGAATCCAGGCCACTGGCACCATGACCCGATAATGACGTCAGCATAGGGAGAACATGAAGAACGTTGAACTTCTAGGCGTAGTATGCAAATTTGGGCACAAGTTGAACGTCGATGCAGTGATGTTCTCCTGACGTTCCCATTACGCCAGGCCATTTGCACTATCCTAATAACGTAGTGGAACGTAGTGGAACGTAGTTGAACGTAGTGAGCAGCATTGGAATAACATCCGTTTAACGTCATTGACGTTCACTGAACGTGAACAGAACGTACGGCGAACGTAAACCCTTACGTTCGAGCTACATCAAAACTTTTGAACATGTCCAAAACCTTGACGTAACTCTGTGACTGAGTGGGATATCAGGTCATGGTAGCAGGAGAAGATGTCTTGATGCGGTGGCGAATGGTGATAAGTGGGGAGCTAAGGGAGCTGTTGAGGTGTATTATAAGGAGGTTGTGTAGCGGGAGGAAGGTGTGAAAGTTGGTGAGGGTGAGTGACGGGTGACGGGTGACAGGTAGGTGAGGGGGGGAGTGCTCGTGTATCACTGTATCACTCATGTATCACCCCCTGCATCACTCATAATTCGTGAAAGGTGAAGCAGTGTTGCTGTCGTTGTGTAATGTGTAATTTTAATGTTCCATATTCCATGAAAGCATAAATCACGAAGCCAAAATTCTTATATAAATTTGAACATACATATCTAACTTAGGTACTGGTGAAGTTATTCAATATGAATTGTTGCATAGCAGGGAATATATACCCAATCAATTAAATATAACCTGTAACGGTTGAAGCTTTCTTTTCCTTTTTCTTGAAGATTTATACTGCCTCTCATGGATAAGTCTGAATAGACTTGTTTTCACCATTAGACTGTTTTTCGATAGAAAGCCTGAGTCTACACTTTTACCAACCCAAGGGATTTTTAACCTCCCAAACCACATAGACATGGTATGAGAGAAACTGGCCTTTGATGATGCTATAAGTTGGAAATCCAAATTGGCAGAGGTGGGGCCATGGGGCTTATGGTATCCAGCATTAAGAGTGGCAATGTTAGGCTTTGAGAATGGAGAGATGAAAAAGCAGGAAATTATCGAGCTGAGAACTCACATATTTAACGATCGAAAGGAGAGCATTTCCATCGATGATTCATAAATGACCAGATTTGTTGATTGTCAAGAAGCATTTTTGTAATTAACAAAAATGAATAATTACCTTGTGTCCTTGACGGGGGGGAGGTGGTGGGACGGGAGAAATAACTAAGCTATTCACCGCCCCAAAAATTGTCAGCTACAAAATTCACTTACAAATACATTAGCTACTTTTACATTCAATCCTTAAAACACATCCTGCAACACGAAGACCTTCTTTTCTTGTTTGATAACAGCACAAGTTCCGCGATTCTTGCTTTTCATGTTGGATTAATTCGCTCGCTAAAATACCCTAACAAATCAAATATTTCTATCAGACTGATAAGACAGGCGATTGTTATTTAGCTAACTGGGCCCTTCTACACCCCCCACACCCAACCTCCAAAGCAGGCCTGGTAATACTGGACTGGAAATCATCCCAGTTTCTTTTTGTCTTAATTGCTCATGCAATATTTACACAGATTAAAGGCCCTCCACCCAGCGAAGCAGCCGTCATCTCTACAGGAGTAACTAATTCACAAGGTCAGGCTAAGAATTAGGCTATGGATACCCCACATAGGTATTTTCCACGGAGCATGCTCAGTAAGCTGCTACCCGCAACATTAGTTCTTACCATTGCCGTTAGAGGGCAGGGCGTTGATTGTGGAAATCCTGTTGTGAGACCTTTTCCACGGAGTATGCTCAGTAAGTTGCTACCCGCAACATTAGTTCTTACCATTGCCGTTAGAGGGCAGTGCACCGATTGTGGAAATCCTGTTGTGAGACCTTTGCCACAGAGCATGCTGCATGGCGAGCTGGGCCGCCTTCCTCCGAGTCGACTCTGAGAAGGCTCCGAGTCATCATTTTGGCCTATTTGCGTTCAGGGTACAGCTCGGAGACGCCTAGGAGACATCGAGTTTATCAGGTAGGAGGCAAAAAGCGCCTCGAAAATGGCCGCCGAATTCACTGGTTTCACAGTCAATCAGAGCTGTTCTTTTCAATTACAAATGGCTGTCTCCTATGGAGGCAGCCATTTTCGAGGTAACTACCTGCTTTTGCAGTTCAGACTAGTGTGACATCAGGAATTTCTCCGAGACGGCTCCGAGGCGCACCCTGAACGTGCCCCTGCTATCCAATGCATTACTTCTTGCCACTAGCGGCAGAGGGCGGGTTGCTAGTGAAAATGGTGAAAGTCGTATATTATCTATACCCTCCTCTCCTCCTCACAAGATTCTAGTTATCCCTATTCACTCGCTGAATTATCACTTTAATCAGGGGAGTATAATTAACAGATTGTAAAGTTCACCGGGTTTTATTGTGTTATTTTTGGTGTACGGTGGGTTAAAGTTTTGTTAAATCAATGTCTGCAACATATCAATAGACTTGTGTAATATTATGCAAGTAATTAAAGTTGTATAGTCCCATGGTTTGGAGTTTCTGACATTTTCTGAAATAAACATATGACGTTGTTCCTTATAATCTACCTTACTTTATTTTGAAGTAACCTTTATTTGAAAGCGCTAACTTTTGAGATATTTGAAATGGGAACATGCCAAATTAATTTTGGCAAGCTTGCCAAAACTCTAACACCATAGGCTTCTGCAGTAACAGGTTCTATTAATTGATACAGTATCCCCTTATTTGTGATGACAAATGTTCAATAAGTGCACCAGCATCTAAGTTAGATATGTAGAATCAAATCTAGATAATTGTTTCGGTTTTGAAAATGTTATGTTTTCATCGGCTCATCATCATCATCATCATGCTGTCGGTCACGATGCGACAAAGATTGTTTTCATTACTTGACTGCCGCTCTCCATTTAGCTCTCTGCTGTGAGAGTGATGTCCAGGAGTCAGTCTTAATGTCTCTCAGCTTCAGGTTTCTCTTGATGGTATCCTTAAACCGGAGATGAGGGCGCCCTCTCTTTCAGTAACCAGAAGACATTGAGAATAGAGGATCTACTTTGGTAGCCTGTCTGATGACATCCTCATGAGGTGTCCAGTCCACCGGAGATTCTTTTTGATCAGAAGATCTTCCATAGAGGGCAGCCCCGTCCGTTTGAGTATTTCCTTATTTTCCACTTTGTCCTTCCAGGTTAGCCTCATGATTGAATGCAGATGTTGCATGGTGAAGGCATGCAGCTTTTTCACCTCTCGTCTGTACACTGTCCAGGCCTCGGCTCTGTATAGTAGGGTGGAGAGCACGATTGCATGGTAGATTTTGCCTTTGACCCACATGAACACATGGTGGTTGTTCCAGAGTCTCTGGCGTAGTCGGCCGAAAGATGCGCTAGCCTTGGCCATCCTCCTCTGTATTTCAGCGTCAATGCGTCCATCACTTGATATAGTGCTTCCGAGGTAGGCAAATTCCGGAACAGAGTTCAGCTTTATCGGACTATGCAGCTTTAATTAATGATACTTAAATTGGCCGCCAAGTGTCAGCATAAACCCAGTTGAAGAAGTGTTCACTTGGCTTTCTAACTGTTACACTCCTCTTCAGATGCACGGCTGAGTAGTGGCTTGCAGATAGGGCTAGAACCGATCGCTCAGATTTTATTTGGTTTATTAGGAGTTTCTATCCTAGCAACATTTAATAGGATACTAAGAGCAGTTTCCATATGTGTGTACCTCAGCAATAGCGGGTCGTTGCTAAGGCAAGGTACAGGGTTTGATCAGCGGTTGCTAGGTGACCCTGGAAGGTGTGGCTCTTGTAACATTGCACATGAATTTCAGTTAGGCTTGTAGTTATAGAGTTATAGATAGACATACATTTCTAGGAGTTGTGTATATGCAGTTGCATATTTATCATTATTTTAATTTCTATGACACTATGTAGGCATTTAATAAACATGTATATATATATGCTCTATAATATATTATGGGAATATAAACAAGGGCACTACCTCTCTTCAGTTCGCTATATTATTATATACCATTTACCTAGGCTCTACTGCAGGCCATTAGCTAGCTATGTAGTTCTAGATTTGGACATAATAAAAATTAATATCAGATGTGTACATATACATATATATATCCACTGTCGTCGATATGGGTTTAGAACCGCATAATCAATATGCACACCTTCAGTTTACATTATTTATTAATTCAGTTATTTGTGCAAAGTAAATAAGCAAACGGAATTGGGGGGGGAGGGTGAAAGTCACAGGACCTTGAGAATTTAGACTACTTTAAACGTCACTTTGTGCCCGATTGAATGCTAACCTGAGCGGACACCCAGAATTAAGAATTTACCCACCCAATCAGGGAGGCTTAAGATGGCGACTTCTTAGCGTTCTGCGCAGGCGTCTTGACCCTTGACCCTGCGGTGAGTCACGTGATGTGACGCGCCATGCTGGCGACCCTTGGTGGATTTATTTTTTTGCGTATTAACAAATCATTCATTTAAGCAAAATAATTGTCAAACTGAAGTGCTTCGTGTGTTGTTGTTTCGTATTTTTCCTCTCTTAAGCACTTAATTATAACTCAAATAACGGATCGAATAGAATTTATTGTTGCAAATAGCATAAAATATAGACGATGTTTAAAATGTGGTGAGGTACCCAGTGTCCCTGGCGCATGTGCAGTTATGCCAGTCCTTTCTTAGCATGAAAGGTCATTAGAGGAATATTTAGTAAGACGCACGTGACAACCCTCAACAGCTGGGCCTCTGCGCATGCGCATGTGCAGCCATTAATGCAAAAAAACACCTCCGCTGTCCCGGGAGTCTCTCCTCTCCTGAGATTTATTTTCTAGAATTCATTCGTGGCTTTTTGATCGGTAAATAAAGCGCCATCTTTGTAACAAACACGCCCTGGTGTCGAATTTAATTTGAAGAAAAAAAAATACCATTCGAATAAAATTGCGGTTGTTTCCCAACAATCGGAGTAAGCAGACGACAATTGGGACAACGTCACATCCGGTTCGAACCATCGTTGCGCATTGCGCCGCTTCCTTTTGTTCATTTTGGAGGGGGGGGGAGTTCTTTTTTTAATCATTTGTCAGTTTGTACTTTTACACAAATAAAACCGGAAGCCGTGAACATGTTCCCATGGCAACCATGCATCGCCCACGTGCCTGAGTTGTGTATGCGCGCGCACGTGTCTGAACACGTGTGTGCATCGGCACGAGGTTAATTGTTTTAGAAGAAAACAGAAATGGAAGAGCGAGAGATGGACGGGGGAAGAGTGGGGGGGGGGGTTAAGTGGGGGGGGGGAAACCATATCCACAAGTGATACTCGTCGACGTGTTGAATTTCCTGTTGTTCAATTATTAAGGGTGAGGTCCACTTAGGAATGCAGGGTTCCCAATGGTCCCTGTTCACTAGAAAATCACTATCGACAAAGCAGCATTAAATTAAGTCAACTGATAGGTATACCTTCAAGTGGATTCTACCGATAGAATAAGCATATTTAACCGTCTGGCTATTCCGCCCCCGCTAAAGGCAAGCCTTCGTGTTAATTTATATAATTATTTCCATGTGAATTTCTCGGGCCGGCCGCGGGCCGCTGCTGCCCCTCGTCCCGTCTGGAGGTAGTCCGTGTCTGTCGGTGTACTTCTCGGGCTAAAGTCGGCTAGCCAGAGTATCGCCTAAATACGGAGGTGTGCCTCCGCCCGTAATATGTTAGTACAAAGTGATTATTTAATTGTGTCCACTACTGGCTGGTCTACTCGCCTTACGGTGTATTTGATATGTTTGAATTGATCCAGAACTAAGCAGAGGCGCTAGTGTCTCCGCTACTGTCACTGATAATCAGCCTACGTTAATGTCTTATTTTAGCCAAGAAGATCTATACGTTAATTCCGTTAATATGTCTGTTCCAATCTCCCCGCAGATGGGCTAAGTAGCTGCGTAAGGCCTAGTTAGGCTCAAGGCCCTTAATTATATATATAAAGTATTCCAATGTTAGATTCGACCATAGCGGTTTACTCCATAGAAAACTGGAGGACAGTAAAGAATGCAAGGAACGTTCCAATTTACTTTTCCAAGAGCTCACGGCTTTGTTTATTCTTAGCCAAACTAACATTCGAGTAACGTACATAGTGTAGAAACATGTTGTCAACCCTTCCCCTACAGTTTAATGTCAAACACTTTGGAATTTAGATAAAATAGGCCTAAATCTCGGCTAAAACATCAGAGCGTCACAAAGTACGTCTGATCGGTCTGGCCCCGAACGCCCGACCTCCTTTCGTTGCCAGGCGAGTCGCAATTCGCGTCTCCTAGCAACGCTTTACGGCCGGAAACCCCGTCGCCCGTGAATGTTTGGGCATTCGCGGTCTGCCATGGCGAGTAGCCCGTATTCCCAAATACGGGTTAATCGGTGCACGCCCGTGAATGCCATCAGGCTGGCAGTCTCGCCCACTTCACATACATGCATAATATCAAGAAGAATTGTGATAATGCCGATAAACTGCTTTCGCTGTTCGCTGGCTTCGTGTAGTTTTATTTTCTATTGTGTGTCTCTGCTTGGTGTGTTTTTTTAATGTGAGAATTATGCGTGAGTTTGGTAAGACTAGGAAGTCGATTGCGTCGTGCTTCCCCAAGTGCGCTGTGATTTCCGCTTCGGGGAAGTTGTGGGTTTATTAAATGTCACAGACACAGACGCTGTTTAGGGGCGGTAATTGATGGGTTACGTAAGTTTGCTTTTAGCAATTTGAAACACACTGTTCTGCATGATTAACAACAATGACACACACACGATGTACGCGAAGGACGTGATATCGCACCAAAAGATATGTTTCCATATTTGGATGCATCAAGAGAATCATTCTGGGTGTGTGGATTGGTTTGAAATGGGTCGAATATGAAATCCAACACACACGCCCACAAGGATGCCTGCAGTACAAGTATGTACAACTACAAGCATGCCTTCCATTTTATTACGGCTCAGGTACAGAGCCGGTTTGCATGCCACCCCTAATTGGCGGCAAAGCATCAGGATGCAACAGCAATCTTATAGTAAATAATTTCAAGTTGTACGTGACCAGAAGACCAGTGCCTAACGACTGAAAAAAACATTGTATAAGAAATGTTTACGAAAACAAAAGTAATAATCTCCGGCAACCTTGCCTCCTCTTCTTTGTTGGGGTTTACATCATGACATCGATATGCAGGTATTGCAGGTATAGCAATACCTCAGGGAGTTTGACGTCCCTGCCCTGCAGAGTTGTAAACCACTGCTTTGTGGTACAGGTTCTTGACAGAACCAAAGGCTAAGGGAGCAAACCCTAAACAGAAAACCATGTCACTGTGGCAGTAATAAGGGCGGTTGATGTATGGAACTCCCAACATCTCCCGACCAGCCACTGCAGGGACAAATAGTTTTGCATCTGTCTTGACATGTTCTTGCCGGTGTGAAACCCCTATTTGCTCCCCAAGAGAGTGCCGCTGGTAACTTGCAAAAGCCAGCAGCACTTCAGCACTTTTGCAGGCAGCTTTCATGAAATGTACAACCGCATGAGCGGCAGACAAGTAATGAAAGCAGTCTTTGTCGCATCACGACCGACAGCATGATGATGATGATGACATCATGACAACATATACGGTGATATCAAGGCGGGTATGACTTGTAGCAGCGCGCTATCCTGGCGACTTTATAGTGCTGCCGCACGGGAAGACCAAACGGCCGGCACCATGACCAGTCAGATTATCCTGATACTGAGCACACCAATCATTCCCCTATCCTATTATTAATGCCGAGGGCTGGATGTCAAATGTGTATGTTATTGGTTTTACTCCATCGGCTTCCGAACCCACGACCTTCCGCATGGGAAGCCATCCAGCGATCTTTACCAATTCGTCCGTTCCATCCAGTGGGTCCTCTGCAAAGGGAAAGAAAACTATTTAAAGAAAACGCAGCACAAATAAATACACGACCACAAAGAACTGCTAAGTTGTCCAAATTGATGTACAGCGCCAGGAAAGAATCTCATGTGCAACCCCAGAACAAGCCATCCCGACACCAACACCAGCCCTACTTTCAGACGAAATGTACTGGTTGCACTAAACTACTTTCAAAATCTAGACTAATGTGTATATATATATATATATATATATATATAGAGTAAAACCTCTTTAAATCCACCGACCATGGGACCGATTTTAAGTGGTCCATTTAGGGAGGTGGTCGGTTTAGGGAGTTAGAATATGGTTAGAATAGCATTGTTGGGAACCAAATAAAGCGATCGATATATGGTAGTGGTCGATCTGTGGAGCTGGTCGGTTAGAGAGGTTTTACTGTATATAAACTATATATATATATATATATATATATATATACAGTTTATATATATATATCAAACTGGCTGTGTTGATGGAGATAAAGAGAGCATTGATTTTCTGTAGCTGATCAAAGTCATATCGTAATGTGGATGGTACTATTAGAAAGAAGAAATATGAAAATTTATTTTGCTTTAGATTTTATTTCAATTGGTGAACAACTTAGAACACACCAACAGATTGAAAATGATGAATCTTAAGCCTCCACACACAGATTATTGGTGGATTGGCAAGGCACTTGGGATACCTAGAGAGAGAGTCGAAGCGAGGAGCTAAAATTGTGTAGCAGCAGCGAGCTGAGCGCCAGCACGAATGAATGAACAGCGGCGACAGCGCCGTAGCAGCAGAGCAAAATACTAGGCCCGCAGAATATATAGAATAATCGAGAATAATAATAAATAATTAAATAAGGTAGGAGAAACCCCGCCTATTTATATAGATATAATAAATTATATTTTACATATATTATGTACATATATATCTCCATTCCTCCACCGACCAGACGGGATGGCCGAATCAGTTAGAGCGTCCGGCTCCCGTGTTGGTAGATCGTAGGGTCGTGGGTTCTAACCCTGGTCGAGTCAAACCAATGACTTATAAATTGATACTTGTCGCTTCCTAGCCTGGCGCTCGGCATTTTTAGGATAGGATAAGGACTGGTTGGCTCAGTGTCAGGATAATGTGACTGAGTGGGATATCAGGTCATGGTGCTGGCGGCTTGGTCTTCCAGTGGGGCAGCACTATAACATTGCCATGAGTGCACACTGTCACAAGTCGGTACCCATCCTGATATGACCTTAGATGTTGCTAGGATGTAAAACAACAACAAACACAAAACCATTCCTCCACCGTCCCATTATACATCTCTATCACAAGTCAGCTTTTGCTGAAACAGATTGATTGATTGGTGGTTGCTTTACACCGTGTCGGCAGCATAGGTCATATTGACAGACTGCTTCTAGGGCTAGAAGACCAGCAAACTCGTCCAGAAACCATATTCAATGGAATAACTCTGCTTCCGCAAATAGGTAACTAAATCAAGTAAAAGTGAAGCAGGTGGACTGAAGGGAAGATTACGAAAATCATAGACGAAAAGAGACTAATGCAAACAGGAGGCGGGTCACAAGTCGAAAATGATTAAAGCTGCATAGTCCAATGAAGCATCAAATTTTCAAAACCAAGACAAGTATCTCAATTTGATTCTACATATCTAACTTAAATACTGGTGCACTTATTAAACATTTGTCACCACATAGAAGGGAATATTGAGGCAATTTAATAGAACCTATTAATGCAGAAACCTATGGTGTCCGAGTTTTGGCAAGCTTGCCAAAACTAATTTTGCTTGCTTGCACTTCAAATATACTCAAAAGTTAGCTATATAACATAAAAGTTACTTCAAATGAAAGTAGGGTAGATTATAACGATCAGCCTAATATGTTTATCTCAGAAAATGACAGAAACTCAAAACCTATCGGACTATGCAACTTTAACACTAATCATATTCCCATCGCTCCATAAGCCCCTGTCACAATACAGCTTGCGATCACTTTACGACCACTTTGGACCAAAGAACCCACCATCACCAGCCACCTCCTTGTGGTAATGGTCGCCGACCTTCTTGCGACCATTCCGGTTGCAGCGAGGTTTTAAGTGCAGTAGCTGCAACCTCCTGGCGACCAAAATGGTCGCAAGGAGCCACTTGCAACCATTTTGCGAGCACTTGAGACCTCTTTGTAACCAACCTTATTTAATGGTCGTAGAGTGGTCGCAAGCGATCGTAAGTAGTAGTGTGACTGGGGTATTATAGAATCGACTGTGTCGGTAAATCCCTCGTAGTGTTTCTAAGGGGACATTTGAGAGTATGGTACATTTAGTTCTCTTTTCAGTAATATAAAAAATATATAAAAACTTTGTCATAGACACCAACGATCAAGGATCCGCTAACTTGATTCAAATCCAATGTCAACAAGACGAATAGGGCATCGATTGCAAACGACAATTTGCATGAACTTTGTGAAAATGGCGCTAATGCTGCATGGCCGATTGTGGGCGGCATATTGGTGGCGCCACCTGCAGGAGACAGGTGCCTGTTGACAGGAAGTGGTCACCCTAAATATGTATTAATCTAACGAAGCCGGCTAAGTGAAATTGTTTGTTAGGTTTTAAAAACACAGAACTCTAAACAAAGCGCCAGGTCAGATCAGTCACTGCATGGTAACATCACTAGATTGAAACTATTTAAATATTACGTATTTTCATCTGGGAAGGTAAATTAATTCCTAGTAAAACTAGCCCCAAAGGCCAGGGATTAGCGTCTGCATGTAGGACATGCCTCGGAAAGTTCAAGCGGAGGTCACCGGGTCAGGTAGAGGTCAAGTGGTTGTCAGTTGGTGGTGGTGAACTTGATTGCTTCAATGGAGTAATTTTGGTTAACCTCTAGATTAGCTATTATATGATTTTGTTACTAAGTTTAGATGCCGAATTATGTCGATCTTAGTGCTGTACGATCTGGTCAACCATGTGCTAATACAGGTCCATATTCCCTTATCCAGAATTCTGAAATCTGAAAAGTTCAAAAGTTCCGAAAACCGAAGGTTTTTTTCTGCACAATATAATACTAGTGTAGTGGTCTGCACTGACCTCTCAGGCAAGTAACCACATAGACAGGTAGGCGTGGGGAGCGTGTTGATATCAGGGAGCCTAGGTGGTGTAATGGTTAGCACACTGGCCCGGAATGCAAAGAGATGTGGGTTCGAGTCCCGCTCTAGGCACAGTATTTCCCATTTTCATCACCCCCATGACACTGGTTGCCGTGACCAGGATCCTGTACAAGCTTTGCGCTGTATAGTTGTTGAACCTACCCTGTGTATGATGTGTTAGTGCATTGCCTGTATGTATGTAATTGTAAGCATTACAAGACTTACAATTCCAGGGGGACGAGTGTAGTGGTCTGCACTGACCTCTCAGGCAAGTAACCACATAGACAGGTAGGCGTGGGGAGCGTGTTGATATCAGGGAGCCTAGGTGGTGTAATGGTTAGCACACTGGCCCGGAATGCAAAGAGATGTGGGTTCGAGTCCCGCTCTAGGCACAGTATTTCCCATTTTCACACCCCCATGACACTAACTACAGTTCATGTATATATATATATATATATATATATATATATATATATATATATATATATATATACATGAACTGTAGTATTATAAGTTACACAAACTGCTATACTAGAGTGTATCTGGTCTGTAAATATCTAATTCTTTCATTTATTAGTCTATAAATAAATTTGAATAGTATCTGTAGTTTATATTACATACATATTATATTACATATATTTATTATATATTTATAATATATTTATTGTATATTATATATATATATATTATACATATGTTATACAAATATATTATATATATATTATAAATAGTATATGTAATATATATTTTATATATGTTATATATAGAACTACCCATACTTCACAGAACTACCCATATATCATAGGATATATATGTATAAATATATATACACATATATATACGGTAAAACCTCTCTAAATCGACCGATCGTGGGACTGACTTTAAGTGGTCCATTTAGGGAGGTGGTCGGTTTAGAGAGTTAGAATATCCTTACAATGGAACCCAAATAAAGCGATCGATATAGACGAGTTGTCGATCTGTGGAGGGGTCGGTATAGAGAGGTTTTATTCTATATATATATATATATATATATATATATATCCAAACCAAGATTCGTTGTGAACTGAATTGAAACGCCGGATGAACAGATGAATTAACAACGTGAGTGCACCATCACAACAGCGCCCTCTGAATCAACATTAGCTAACCTGCAGGTATATGGCCACTACTGGACTCAACCATAACCGGAAGTTTACGAGGCTGAAATGCACCCGACTCTACTTACACCATTTACACCCCCGCATCTGCTCATTGCATATGTGCATTGTATCAAGACCAATGCGCATGCCTGGCTGCCTCCAGCGCTCCCTCGCGGAGGGCGGTGGCATTGATGGGAATGAGGTAAGGGTTGTTAGGGGAGGGGGATATTAACCCACCACCTCCCAACCACCACCATTAATCCATCCCAGAAAAAATAAGTTCTATTAAATCGATTAAACATTTCCTTCTGTCCAACAATAAATGTTTAATAACCGCAGCCATACCTAAGTTGGATATGTAGGATGAATCGTGGTAAATGTTTTGAGGTTTGAAAACTACATCCTTTCATCGCATCGTGCAACTTCCGCTGTAACTGCAGACACTGAGTTATCATGCCGGCAGGTGGCAGCACTGCTTTGTGCACTTACTAACTGAGCATCGATATATCACAGTTAAAGTAAGAACCCCACCATTTGCGGCTGCCGTAAGTTCAGTGATGAAAACAAGCCGCGATGCGACTTACTCCTTATGGACAGGGTAAATAAACCATCACAAAACATATCATCGTGGGCATGTTGTTTTATGATTCCCCACTCGTTAATGGTATGGTCAGTTTTGTACCTCGTATACGAAATATAGATTTGTTCAATTTAGTCTGCATAGTCAGCAAATTGTTAATGAAACAGACGCCCCGATAAAGACGATCAGAGCTTGTGACAAGTAACACGGGGCATTGCACAGGAGCCACCTGCCCAGGACAGGCAGGGCCACTTACAAGGATACCCACACATATATGAGACTGTCTCAAAAGGTGCTAAGCAATATGGGACAAAACTTTGTCCATTGTAACGATCAACATACTATCTGCTTATGCATTTGCTTAGATAAACTGATTTGGTTTCACATTGTGTTTCATAATCCCAATAGAATACATATTGATTTGAAGCAAATGTCCTTGTGTTTTGAGTGTAATGGTTTCTGTGCTGTTTTGTGTCAATCGTTACAATGGACAAAAAAAAGAAGAGTTATCACCTTTTGAGACAGGCTCATATATGTGTGTGTGAATACAATACCCTTATCTGGGTATATTAACTAACATGGGCAGTTAACATCTTATTTTACGGGGTTCCTTATGTCCTCCGATAAATTCTTCAACAACAACCAAAGATCCTGAATTCTTAATAAATGCATAATTTCCTCTTAGGTTTTTCTTTATTGCTCATCCTGCAGATCGACATCACACTAATTTACATCCCTTTTAACCGAAATATTTGTGTTTGTTTCATGTGTAATTAGAGTTATTTCTATTATTTCCGATCCAGGCAGTCAATGGTTTGCAGTCATATCTTCGCCAGCTGTACTTCATGTTAATTATTATTATGTACTACTACTAGTTGCTGAATTCGCATACGATTGACCCTGGCGTACACACATTGGTGTAGCAGTGGCAACGAATGTGCTTTGTACTGACACAAAAGAAATCCAATAATAAAAATAAAGGATTCGAGTATGTGAGTCCAGGATCCACTTTCGAATGAAAACAAAAATATTCACGGTAATTTATATTTAGCAGGTGCATTTAATACTAGTGTAAGGATAAGCAACAATGGTAGACTGGCCGATACAATCATTTATTACATCAACAACGAGGATCCACTTTTTATTATATATCTCTATAGGCAAATGGCTGGGCAAACCCACCCTACTGATCAATTATAATAAACAGTAACAAGAACATAAGAGAAAAGAAAAAAGAAAAAAAAAAAAAAGCGGGCACCGATAAGTGGCTACGGTGCTGGACGGGCGGGCAGTGACAGGCCAGACCAAGGCCAAGGCGGAAGGGAACCCCCCACACCCCCTGGTGGATTGAACTAGAACCTGCCGATCTCGATGGTGGCGCCGACTAGGGCATCTCAACTCCCCCACCCGAAGCATCCGTAACCTGGCGGATCACAGCTATCTACCCTGGAGCCCACAACGGCTCCTTAACTAATGCACCGTACACCCGTATATAAGTATATACACTGTATTAAGCCATATGTATATCTCTACATGTATAAGTGAGTTGTGAAGTGTTGTTGTTTGTTGTTTATCTCCTAGAAACATCTAAGATCATACCAGGATGGGTACTGACTTGTGACAGTGCACATTCATGGAAACTTTATAGTGTTGCCCCACTGGGAGACTGGGCTGCTGGCACCATGGCCCAATATCCCACACAGTTACATTATCCTGATACTTTGCAAACCAGTCCTTGTCCTGTCCTACTACTAAGACAGACCAGAAGCCAGATCAAAGCCCATGAAAGGAGCACACTGGAAATGGCTGCCAAGGCATGGAATGAGCAAACGGTGAAAGAAAGACAAATCCCTGACCTAAAAACGTAAAAGAAATATCTGTGCAAAATGAAAACTGGGAACCCCAACTGAACTGCACCACAAGGGGGCAGGTGATATGTCACGGCCCACCAACTGGACAGTCCAGGGCGGGATAACCGGAAATATAAAAGCCAGATAACATATCCAACAACAATATAAATCAAATCAATTTCAAACAAACATAACTCAACCACCTATTACGTACAAGCCTATGGACATGTAAATAAAATAGGCTAGTATAGAATTAAGTAGAAAAAGGCGGGAAAACTCTTCCCAAGAAAACCCCAAAACACTAACATAGAACCTTAAGAAAACAACTAACATGGAAATAGGAATAGAACAAAAATACAATGCCAAGAGGGCCCAAAAAAACTAGCATAGGCTACTAAACGTATACTTTCTATCTGCTACTGAAATGGAGACAATCAAATAACTTATCAGCAGCTACTGTTTGGTAAGACAACACCAGCACTACAGCTGGCCAGCATTGAAAACAAGCCTGGGTACCCAGGCTTACATGCTATGGACAGAATAAATACAGCCTCAATAAAAAATAAATAAAAAATAAATAAAAAATAAATGCCAAGCACCATGCTAGGTAGCGACAAGTGTCAATTTGATAAGTCATTGGTTTGACTCGGCTAGGATTCAAACTCCCAACCTTCCGTACGGGAAGCTGCGCTCTACCGATTAGGCCATCGCATCCAGTAGTTGTGAAGTGAGACGGCTGCTAAGGAGGGTCTTCATCGGAGACTTCCAGATGTCCTACCGGAATAGAGTATTCACAAGTGATGGAGCATGCCCCTGAAAGTCAAATGTATGTCGCCAAAGTGGGGGCCGCTGTGCAGGACAGGGGTGGGCGAGCACCTCCCAGGTCGGCAGCCACTTGTTTGGGAGCATAGAGCCACATGATCGAGGTGCTGAGGAGGAGCAGTGTGTTAAATACAAGCTTACTAATAGCAGGATCCGTACACATGTGAAGATATGGAATTTAAGGTTATATCAAGGCTTTTCAAGGCTTTTATTATATGAATTCACAACTATTTTCATTTAAATTTCAGTGGAGAAAAACAATGGTAAATGGCGATTTTGGACTAATTTAGATCAGTGGGGACAGTTTAATGGAAGTCAAGGCTTTTCAAGACTAATTACCCAAAATCGCTTGAAATTGGGCTCGTGAAGTTAAAGATTTTTCAAGACTTTTCAAGACTTTTCAAGACATTTCAAGACTTTTCAAGACTTTCTAGGCCCGTATGGACCCTGCATATAGTCAATCACTGGGGCTGGTCTGGTTTCTGTGTCGCTGGTTAAATTACAGATACCCCTGTTGCGCTGTGTTCTTAATAATGCATTAATTCCTTACCGTACCCATTGGAGAAGTGCATTAGTGCCTCCCCACTGGGAGAGCGGGCCGTCGACACCATGACCCGATTTCCCACTCAGTCACATTATCCTGATACTGAGCCAACCAGTTCTTGCCCTATCCTAGTAATGTCGAGCACCAGGCTGGGTAGCGACAAGTATCAATTTTGTAAGTCATTGTGTAAAAGCTAAGGCTCGAATCTGTGGTTGTGTAGGCAGGCTATGGTGAAATCAATACAGACAAAGAGAAAGGAAGAGTATAAAGTGAGAAAGAAGAGAGAGAGTCAAGCCCTCTGGTTTATTATTTATATGGTACATGGGTTCATTGTAGAGTATCACCCGACCCTTTTCCCCCAATGGGAAACAAGCATTCTGAGCTCTACCAATAGGGATCCAGCATTCCTACCACCAGCAAGCTGTGTAGCTCCCTGGCCACTACCTGCCTTGAGCCTGAGTGTGGTGATCCTAACTAGCAGAGGGGGGAGGGGGTAGGCTCTGAGTGCCCCTTACACACAGCCCTGCCAGCACCACTATGTCTATTTACATCTCACTCAGGCACCACCAGTACCTACATATACATATACATACATCTGGTCACGTATACCCGATCAGGAGTAGAACATTTGCACAAATGCTTAAAATATCCGGGACGGTCCGGGCCATTTTGCGATCCGGGCTCGATCCGGCATCATCTGGGATGAGTCAGGGGTAATCTGGGGGTGGTCCGGGTAGTCTGTGGGTGCTCCGGGGGTAGTCCGTGTACCGTCCAGGGCCACGGTTTAACCTGGACCAGCCTCGGACTAGCCCTGACTAGCCCCGACATAGCCACGGACAACTCCAGGACTGCCCGGATAAGACCCAGACAAGCCGGATGAGCACAGATTAGCCACGGATCATCATGGAGCAAGTCCACTTCAAGTCCGGGACTACTCCGTGGACACACCGGGTAGTCCGGGGGGTGGTCTGTCTCAGTCCGACGCGATCCGGCCTCTGGTCCGGGGCTAGTCCAGGCTCATCCGGGTAGGTGTGACCGCGAGGCAAAAAAATACCAAAATAGCGATTTTATCTGGGGCTGTCCGGGACAGTCCGGGTGACTGGTCCGGGGGTGGTCCGGCTCAAAATCCGGGGCTCGTCCGGGTAGGTGTGACTGGGTCTTTAGATCAACAGCCCAAATAAGTGGGTTTAAAAGAAATAATGTGAACTCCTAAATAAATACTAAATTTAAAATAAAAAATAACCTCATCATTATCCCCAAATGCTCTAGACTTGCTCCTTGGGCTCCACCCACCCCTTGCCCCCTCCACACAGCCTTCGTTGCCGCCACTGTCAGGACTTCCTAATTGAGATCAAGCTGGGAACAAATGTGAAACGACACCTGCTTTCTATTTAATGAGGGCAGGCCCCGGCCCTAAGACTCCGGCGGGCCGCCTTCGGTTGAGATTCTCTGTGGTGTGAGGAAGGGTCTGGTGGGGCGGGCGGGGGGAGGGGGGGTCGGGCGGGGAAATGGTGCGGGTTGCGTATAGATGAGATCACCATTCCGAGTGTGCATGTGCTGAAAACAGCGTTGGCAGCGATACGCATAGGGCAAAACTTCAATTTTATGGTTTTGTATTTCTGTATTTTTTCTGAGATAAATGTATTAGATCGATCACTAGTATCTACTTTACATTAGTTGAAAGTTACTTTTATTTTAAATGGTAAACTTTTGAGATATTTTGAGTGCAAACATGTCAAATTAGTTTTGGCAAGCTTGCCAATCACTGAATCAGAAGTTATGATCACGTCATCTATATAGGTGCATGTTAGCATTGTTACCATGGTTACTAGCCTAGTGATGGAGTAAAGGTGGTGTCTTCTTTGGTGGGTGTCTACCTGGTCTATTATTGACTCCCTAGCCAGGCGCTCAGCATTATTAGGATAGGACAAGGACTGGTTGGCTCAGTGTCAGGATAATGTGACTGAGTGGGATATCAGGTCATTCTGCTGGTGGCCTGGTCTTCCATTGGGGCAGCACTATAAAGTCGCCATGAGTGCGCACTGTCACAAGTCGGTACCGGTCCTGATATTAACTTAGATGTTGCTAGGACGTAAAACAACAACAAAACAAACTATATTACTATTAGTATTAGTATTACTAAGTTCGTGTTCTCTTTGGCGCGCTGATAGAAGTAGGGAACAGTGCTGCCCCCTTTTGCAACGTGAGGAAACACAGCGGACCGGCAGAGGAAGTGCCAGACTCTGGGTGGTGGAGACCCAGGGAACTAATCTAGCAAATCTAAAGATTGATTGGGATTTTGCGTCCTATTAATATCTAGGCTCACATCAGGACGGGAATCGATATTGCGACAGTGTAGACTCTTGATGACTGCATAGCGCTATTCCACCGAGATACCACACCAATGGCACCATGTCGCAATGTCCACCTCAGTTATATTCACATGTAGCCTACCGGACGCGGTGCACGAATCGGCAGAGCGCAGGTTTCCCATGCAGAAGGTCGGGAGTTTGATTCCCAGCCAAGTCAAACCAATCATAGTAAAACATCTCTAAATGGACCGAGCTGGGAACCGGCTTTATTTGGTCCATTTAGGGAGGTGGTCGGTTATGGAGTTAGAATATGGTTACAATGGTATTGTTGGGACCCAAATAAAGCGATCGATATAGGAGACTGGTCGATCTGTGGAGGTGGTCGGTTAGGGAGGTTTTACTATACAAAATTGATATGTATCACAATCTGGCCTGGCATTCGGCATTCATAGGATATGGCTAGGAATGGTTATCTCGGTATCAGGAGAATGTGACTGAGTGGGAAATCGAGTTATGATGCACTTTATAGTGCTGCGGCAGCACTATAAAGTTTATCATGAAATGTGTCCTGTTTGAAAGCAGTAGATGGGGGTAGTTGTGAAGGACTATCTGCTCTAGTTCATTCCACTCATGCAGCACTATAAAGGTGCCATGAGTATGCACTGTCACAAGTCGGTACAAATTCTGATATGACCTTAGATGTTGTTACGGTGTAAAACTCCAAGAAACAAACAAACTATTCCTCTGACACACAGGAGAACAGTGATTACCCGCACTTAGAATCCCAGGCACCAGGGGAGTTAATTTAGTGTTCCAATTTCAGAAAGTTTTGCTTTGGCTTGGTTTGAGCTTGTAATGGCAAAGTATGAAACCTTCCAAGTGAGTCGTTGTTATTTTATAATAAACTTACCATTTATTTAGACTCGTGAATTGAATTTATTCTGTGTCAACAGTGATGTACTTGATTCCCAGACAGCACACCGCCATCGGGCCGACGTTGGCTATTTGGTCGCACCGTTGCCACATATTTGCCACTGTCGGGCCACCGTCGGGCTGACGGTGTTGTCCCGCCACTGGGTTTCAATCTTTTGCACATTTGGGCCAGTGTCAAGCCAACGTCGGGCCGATGGTGGTTGACCGCCACTGGTTTCCATTCATTTACCACATATGGGCCACCGTCGGGCCGACGGTGGTGGTCCGCCGCTGGTTTCCATTCATTTCCCACATTTGGGCCACCGTCGAGCCAACGTCGGGCCGACGGTGGTGATTCGAGCATGCGCAGTTCTTTAAATTTGGTTTCCAGCTCTAGTCGCCAGCGGAGCACGTGTGACCGCTGAGCAGCATTCTTTTTCTACAACTAACTCCAGAAATCACAGGAATTTTAAGGAATTATTTAACAGGTTTGTTTATTAATATGTTTAGATTATTTTATAAAAGTTTTGTAATTTATTACGACATATTAATGGAATTATTCGTGTTAATATGACGGCGGTTTCCACCGTTGGGCCGACGGCGCGGCCGCCGTCGAGCCGACGTCGGGCCGACGCCTGTCTGCTGTCTGAGTTTGTTCTATGTATATTTTCACTGAATAAAAACAACAACTATGTAATCGAACCCAGTTAGCTACAGAGATCCTGACACATTTATAAATGTCTCCATATTATCCATTTAAGTATTATTTGCGCCTAGTTATTATTAAACAGTATGTATAGACGGAGCGGTATTTAGATAGGGATACGGACAGGCATACCGACGGACAGACCAACAGACAGATAGGCCAACAGACAGAGATAGATCGATATATAGACAGGCAGATAGATAGATAGATAGATAGATAAATTAGATAGACCGATCGATAGATATATGTCCTTATTTGTTTGTTAAATCCGACATAGGGTCTAGGCCTAGTATATACGTAAGGGTTTTTTTGCGCAAATTATTCGTTATGTTAACGACTTTGTGTTCAGATATATCCATAATAGTAATAGTCTATATACTACAGTACTGTTGCCATAATGCTATGGAACTTGTGGGTTACAGAATTTCATTGTGTTATATGCTGAAAATTGTATATTCAATAGTTATTGTATACCTTACTCTATTGAAAAATGGCTGGAAGACCAATGCTTCGGAATTGACTAAACACTTATTCAGTAGAATAAACATATTTAGTAATTTACCAAACACACACACACACAAAGAAACAGAACCATTTGATTCTATTTTACTGTCGAAGAAAATTGCTTGATGCCAAGAAATTATTGCTGAACAAAATGCGAACGTGGGGTTACAGGTCGACACATTCAACACTCTATTATATATAAAAATTATAATGTATTGGATCAAAGACTCTTTGCTTGCACCGGGTGCAGTATTGGCACGATCATGGCGCCATCTAGTCCTTACAAGTGTTACTAAAGGAGGCGACGGTTTCCAGTATCGCTCTATATTCCTACAGGTGGCAGATCATACTTTTCAACCGTGTATTTTCAGAACTGATAACAGTCTTCAGCGATCGTGTAATCAGCGAAATCTGCCATGTGTGAATATTTGTTGAATATTTGTTGACTGCACGAAGTGATTTTGCTTCGGTTGACTGGCCCTCCGGTCTCAGCTTAGGAGACAAACAAGTACTTACGGCACAGGTTCTGCGGTAGTTCAAACATTTGCCGCTGGTTGCGCCACCATACAAAGATGAAGGCCACGGGTTGAACTATAGCGTACTCATGTAAAACAGAACACCACTGGTTCCATCTGTGGCATCAACAAACCAACATTACTGGACGCACACGTGTGTGCACACATATACACACACGAAATCATACCTCATACACATGCACTCATACCTATCCACACACATACACACACCTCCTACACACACCTCCTACACACACACATACACTTCTAACACACATGCAGTCACTCCTATCCACATGCACACATATAGACGCAGGCACTCACGCCTGCCTACACACATGCCTCCTACACACACACACTCATACTAGTCATGGGCCCTACCTCCTAGACACATACTCACACCTATCCACATGCACATACATACACACATGCACTCACACCTCCTACGCACATACTCATACATATCCACATGCACACACATACATTCACACCTCCTATGCACACGTACACTCACAAGCACCCAGTCATACATTCTCAACCTATCCACACGCACACACATGCACGGACACCTCCTAGTAGTCCTCGCACATATCCACATGCACACACTCACACCTATCCACATGCACGCACGATTCACGCACGCACACACGCACGCACGCATCCACTCACACACACCTTATAAACAATCACCCTAGAGTTAGACCAGACGGGATGGCCGAATGAGTTAGAGCGTCCATCTCCCGTGCTGGTAGATCGTGGGTTCGAGTCCCGGTCGAGTCAAACCAATGACTTTAAAATAGATACTTGTTGCTTCCTAGCCAGGCGCTCGGCATTATTAGGATAAGGACGGGGCTGTGTGCGCATGTCAGGATAAATGACTCAGGATAAAGTGACGGAGTGGGATACCAGGTCATGAGTGCGCTCGGCCTGGTTTCCCATGGGACAGCACTATAAAGTCGCCATGAGTGCACACTGTCACAAGTCGGTACCCATCCTGATATGACCTTAGATGTTGCTAGGACGTAAAACAACACAAACAAACAAACCCTAGTCTAGAAACAAATACACACAACTGTACACACCCACATCCAAACAACCACTCACCGTATCAGCACTCATATGCACATCCAAACCAAGCCACTGAAGCGTTAGCCTTGTCCCCATGGACTTTATTTTCACAGATGATGACATTATAGCTGTATGAAAGGCCAGGCACACACACAGGTGCATGACTTGTTTGTTATTCTCGCCCATTGTCATGTAAGCAATCAAAACAACATTCATTTGCAAGTTGGACTGTAAAGGCCCAGTCACATCTTACCGGACTGGAGAACCGGACACTGTCCGGTACTGTATGGCGATGTCCAGTACATGTCCGGTACCCATCCGGCAGTGTCCGGTGGTGTCCGGCGGTGTCCGGTTCAAGTTTGGAACATGCACAAAACTTCTACCAGACACCGCCGGACTGATGTGTCCGGTTGGTGTCTGGTTTGTCCGGGACATGTCCGGTACCCATCCGCACATGTCCGGTACCCATCCGTTGGTGTCCGGTTTGTCCGTTTCGTCTGGTACTTGTCCGGTACCCATCCATTACGTGTCCGGTTCTCATCTGGTACATGTACGGTACTTGTCCCGTTGTCCGGCGGCAATTGACCCAATTACACTCCATTTCGATACATTTTGTGTACCGTAGAGCACTAGACTAGACAATTCTTTGTCCGATGGTGCCCGGTACTCAGTTTGGTAAGGTGTGCAGGCGCTTTCGAGTATCATGGCATACACGGGTCAAGTTGTCTTTAATTTAAAGCATAGTAAGCTATTTCTGTATGTTCTGGATACCCAATTAAGTCAGAATGTATTGTAAATGTGATGTTTAATGAAATGATATGTCATAATTGAAAAATTGTATTTATTCCTTTAAAAATACATCTCACTTCACATGCAACGTCAGCTTGTATCATAAACCTGTACAATATGATATTTGAATACTCAAACAAATACAACAATCCGTTGTGAGCTTACTTTCATGATGACATTGAGTGGTGAATTACAGGAAATTAGGTGTTCCTTTTTGCAGATTATGAGGGATTTGGGGTTTTATGTATGTATGCTAAGGGCAATGTTCATAGCATCACCCATAGCATCACTGTAAGCCATTGTTAATTTAGGTATCTCAGTAAACAAGTGGGCAATCCATAATGGGGCACGAGTCTTGAACCGATTCAGAACATTGGGAGAAACATGTGACTTTAAAAAAAAATTAGGTTTTCCTCTGAGACGATTTTGTTTACACCGTTTACATATACTGGCAATTATATGTAGATTTGTAATATGAAATTTGTGATATTTATACATGAAACAATATGATGTTAGTAGACAGTACATGTTTAAATAATGTCAAGTATAGGTTTGGATTGATTGATTGATGGTTGCTTTACGCCGGGTCTTCAGCATAGGCCATATTCACGGCCTTATTGCATGGTCTGTGATAATATGATATACCTTCAAATATATATTGAATTGGTAAATCCAAGGACATTGTCAGACTGCTGTTACGGGCTCTTTATATTATCTAAATCCAATCTCAATGGGTGATTTCTCACACTGATCTTGCAACATCCACAAACATATAAATGATATCACAAAAGCCTTATAATCTACTTCAACTTCTTTTAAAACTGGTCACATATTGTAATATGAAGCAACATCCACTATATTTATGTGCCCATTAGTTGTAGAAAGTACATTTTCAAAGCCATGTTTTGTTTATAATTATGGCTAGTTCAGGCGTGTGCCCAAGGGAGGATGGACTGGAACCCGACTACACCGACACACCCACTCACAGACACTGACACCCACGCGCATGCACACACACACACACACACACACACATCCGCAGGCCCACGACACAATCCACGCAGGGTGTGTACCTACTTGTATGCACAAATAATCAAATACTCAAATAATCAAACAGACAGTCATACTGTAGGGGTACCCGCCTATTGTGCGCCGTTGGTTGCCATGGCGCCGCGCCTGAAGGTTTAGCCCAGACGGTCGTTATCACCGTAACCACATTCACAGGAGCCTGCAACCGTTTCCGTTTGATCTGATTCGGATAAGGAATCGACGGAGGCTGTTCCTACCTACACAGTTCTTCTATTATTTACCAAAAATTAAAGCTCTCATTCTTCAAAGACTGGCAATTTCCAAATTGGCATTGTGATGTAATATATATATCAAAATAAATTAAGAGGCTGCAATGTTGCAATACTATGCTAAGGATATAAGTTATATTTATTTACCCTGTGCCATTACTGCACTATACTATAGCTCATTGGATTATATTTTAGTTCATTGTGAATTTCCACTAACGTTTCATAGTATTTATAGGTCAGGCATTCATTGTCAGTGTATGACTATTAGTACATTTGGTGGAGTGAGTCTTTCATGAAAATGACATAATCAGATGTTTCCGGGTGCATTCCTCTCGGAACCAGCTCCGTCTTTAAAATTAGTCTGCAGCCGTGGGTTCCTCTAACCCATAGTACCCTGGCCGCTGATGGTGTTGATAGGGCTGATGTTGCTGCTGTTGCTGATGTTGTTGAGGTTGATGTTGTTGATGTTGCGGTAATGGGGTTATGGGGACAGGCATCATTTGAGGATTCTCAGCATTGACAAATAGCTGTGACACTTGGATTTTCAGAAAGGAACGAGTAGCAGCTGGTAGCAGTTTGCTGCGGATAGCGCAACTTTCATAGAAAGCATCCTCCGCTGTTTTGTCTACTATCAGTCTTTGTTGTATTTCCTGCCTTGTCTTAGTGTTTGTTTTAATCATCTCTGTCAAAGCCTGCTCCATTTCGCTGGCCTCGACATTCCTCCTCTTTTGTCTTGTCTGCCTTCTCAGTACAGTGTTGGGGGAAGGCGAGTTACCTCGGGAAGATCCGAGGGAGGTGCTTTGGGTTTGGATGCAAAAAAATAAGCAGTATTAAATATACAGAATGTAGATGTGCAGATTATAATTGTTTTTTTGTGTGTTTTTTTTTCAGATTCCTGGCCACAGGTGAATCATTGCGTTCAGCTTTCGTGTGGGAGAGACAACTGTTGGCACAATAGTTTCCGTGTGCTGCCAAGTTTTGTGGGACTGACTAGCTCCTATACACATGAAGATGCCACAGAACAGCGAGGATTGGAAGGTCATTGTTGAAAACTTTGATCGCAAATGGAATTTTCCACATTGCCTAGGTGCGTTGGATGGGAAACATGTTGTGATTAAAGCTCCGGGAAATTCAGGATCACTGTATCATAATTACAAAGGGACATTTTCAACAGTTCTGCTAGCATTGGTAGATGCTGATTTGAAATTCATCTCTATAGATGTTGGTGCGTATGGCCGCAACAGTGATGGTGGCATCTTTGCCACATCTAATCTAGGCAAATCTCTGGTACGAAAAAGATTAAATCTTCCCGAAAATGCTCCACTACCAGGTGCAGCTCATATAGGCCCTATGCCTTACATGATGATTGGCGATGAAGCATTTCCTTTGCATACCAATTTGATGCGACCATTCCCTGGTAGAAGATGTTGCAGGAGGCACGTGATGTCGATTGTGAAGGTCTAGAAAACTTAGGTCAGCAGGGTAACAGAGATGGTCTGGATGCAGTAAACATACGAAATAGCTTCATGGATTATTTTGTACATGTTTCACCTGTGGCCTGGCGATTTGACCATGTGAATAGAGGTACCTTCACTGAATGAGGTATACATACCTGACGAACAGACTTGAGGAGCTAGTGTTGGCACTGGTGTTGGAAGTTTCATCATCCTCATCACTCCATCGGTCCTGTTCTTCTGGAGGTGGTGATGGCACATTCGTGTCTGTACTGCAAAATTATATATTTGTGGTGCTTACTATGAGTGTAGCATTCTACTGACCGAAGGAGAGACAAATACTACAATTTCTGTGTATCTTATAGCATTATTATATGTACCAAAACCGTCCGTCGGACATGGACATATTTCTACTGACCGAAGGAGAGACAAATACTACTATTTCTGTGTATCTTATAGCATTATTACATGTACCAAAACCGTCCGTCGGATATAGATATAGATATAGTTGTGTGGTGTGTGTTACCTGTTTTCCTCCATGTACGGATCCAGGAAATTTAGGACGCCCAGATATTTCCACTTCTGTGCCTTTTGAGCTGCCTGACCTCTCACCGTGTTTCTAATCTCGCGTTGTTTTCTGACATAAGTGTCCCGCAAGCTCCTCCATTTTTGTTTCCACTCCACAGCTGTAAAGTGTAAATAGAAATAAGCAATTATATCACAGCTATTCATATCAATTTTGTATAATTGCATAAATTCCTATCAATTTTGTATAATGAGGTATATATATAGATGTATACACATGTATTATATACACATGTATTATATATACGTATATATACATATATGTACATATATATATATATCTATACATATAGACATGCATTATATATATATACATATATATATACATATATATACATATATATACATATATATGCATGTTTTATACATATATATGCATGTATTATACATATATACTGCATATACATTATAACGATTCTTAAAATACCCCCTAAATGGACCATTTATAGAGGTTTTACTGTACACATATACATATACATAAATGTACATATATATACGTATACACATGTATTATATATATACATATATATACATATATATATACATATATATACATATATACATATATGTACATATATATACGTATAGACATGTATTATATATATACATATATATACATATATATATATACATATATATATACATATATATACATATATATACATATATATACATATATATACATAAATATTACATATATTAATTATATACATATATACATATATATACATATATACAATATATATAACATAAAGTAGTATTATACATATATATGCATGTATTATACATATATACTGCATATATATATATATACACATATTTATACATATATATACTACTAATTAAGAGAAAACGTAAGCAATGTATTTACCTGGCATCTGGTGGTCTTTGGCCATCACGCTCGCTATACTCGCCCACAAGTTATACATCTGTTGCGCATCTTTATGTTCAGGACACGCAGGATCGTACAGGATGGCATTTCGTCGCACCAACTCTATGAATCTCTCACAATTCTCATCGCTTACTGCACTCTTGGACATCCTTAGAGCAAATTTTGACTGTAAGTGGATGTGATATGGTGTGTAGTGTGCAGTGTACGATGTGGAATGAGCTTCTGCAGTGGTCATCCCATAGGCCTAGGAGCCCCTGCCCCCTCCTCCTTCCTCACACAGGAAGCTAACCTCTCTCATCCCCAGATAGGATTGTTTGGATTTAAGAGAGAGTGTAGATACAGGGCTAAAGACTCCGGGCTACCCTTTGGTGGTGTAGTTACAGGGTTTAAAAGACTCTTTGCTGCCAATCTTCTACAACCGTCCTGCATATACATTATAACGATTCTTAAAATACCCCCTATATATACATATACATAAATGTACATATATATATATACGTATACACATGTATTATATATATACATATATACATATATACATATATACATATATACATATATACATATATACATATGTACATATATACATATATATATATATGTATAGACATGTATTATACACATGTATAGACATGTATTATATATATACATATATACATATATATGCATGTTTTATACATATATATGCATGTATTATACATATATGCTGCATATACATTATAACCATTCTTAAAATACCCCCTATATATACATATACATAAATGTACATATATATATGCCAATGTTCTACAACCGTCCTTCTCCCGGCTGTCCGTAATTATCAGTCACCTCCTCCAGCCTTATATCAATGGACAAATACGACTGATGCTTTTCTATTCGCACCACCTTGTCGCATAACGCATGCCGCGCCGATCGCTACATGGACCGATCGGAAAAACGCATTCGCATTCGCATTCGCATTCGCATTCGCATTACGCGTGTAAGGAATGTAGCTCATAGGTTTCAAGGCATTTCGATTTTTTTCGCATTCGCATTCGCATTCGCATTCGCATTACGCATTACGCATTATGCGTGTAAGGAATGCGCCCTTTACAAGTTACCAGGTTACAGCCCAGAAGGAAGGAAGGCCAGCCACACAATAAACGCACTCAATAGACGAGATCACGGTTCCGAGTGCACATGCGCTGAAAACGGCGTTGGGAGCAAAGCAAAGGCATACAGCCATTGAGTTTGCCGATACGGGTAAGGCAAAACTGCCATTTTATTCAAAGTTAATAGAAATACATAACAATTTGGCACAAACATGGACAGAAGGATGCAATATAATAATATAATGAATATGTTTAAGACACAACTCTCCATAATTAAGCATTTTGAGCTAATAAACATACAATTTCAGTCACTTACAGACTGATGTTTACATCACCATTGATTAGCCAGAAGTAATTCTTGTTCTAAATATTAAAATGTCAAATATGTCAACAAAAACTTGTTTCAAAGAAATATATAACCAATATCTGATTAACCCTACTCATTTTATACTTCTACATATGTCATTAACCATAGGATATAAATAAAAACATGAATAAAATAAGTAAAACTGACTCTAGCTATGGCTCTAACACTAGCCTGAGTGCCTAGATTTGTCTAAATCTAAATGCACATGGCATAAGATGTGCTGATTATATTGATGTAAATGCAATGCTGGATAAAAGAATAATATCTTAATTTATTAGATATATTTTTTTAGTTGGTATTCTATGTTTCAAACAAGAGCTGAGATTAGCTAAAACTAGCACATTTCATAGCTGCACCCAGTGTATTAGCATGTGCCATGTGCTTCTCATGGGTTTGTTTTGCTGTGATGCATCCCACAATGCACCGCGCCACTGGAACCGTGATGTAGTCTATACACCTTGTCCGCTGCGCATGCACACTCAGCTGAAACTCGTGTTGCGGGTCAACTTTGGATGTATAGAGCCCTAACGTTGAATGTAATGGTTAGTGACCCCTACCGTGCATGAATGGTGATGATAATAATAATTCAGAACACTGGAGACTGAAGTAGTGCTATATATACTTTTATTACGAGAGCGACTAACCCTTCGGGGTTCTATATATACATAGTCGAAGCATATGTCCTTGTTTAGCAAAATTACATATTCATTGTCGTGAACAAGATGATTTTTTGAGTAAATCAACCAGAATGTTCACACACAAAGGGTATACTATACAGTATCTAGAGACCTTTGAAGAACGGTATTCCATTGATTTTTTTTTTAATTCAGGAAGTATTTTATTTAAATGTGTTGGTCATACCTGTAAATCAACTATGTACGTGGTAAGATAACCACAATAATTGTACTTTTAATAAACCCAAATAGTCACCATTGCTTTGAAATATTATGCAATATAATTAGAATTGTACCGCATGTGTAGAACTATCGGGGGAGCCTGTCCCATTAAGAATTTAAAGTTTAGCAAGAGTATTTTCCCCCAGACTTTTTACCTTTTCCCCCTAAATTAATCACATGTTTCGACCGTCGCTCCCGACAATCCAAATGAAGCATCTCAGACACTCAGCCTAACATGAGTAACACGTTTTAGATAACTACATTTTTGTAGGGATGGGTGGGCGGCAAATTTTGAATCCAAATACTTTTAGTGCTGAAATCGACCTCCCGTGCACCTGACTCCAGTAGTTAATGGCCCTAGACTCGTTGGCATTTACCACAAAGGGTGCATCCCCATAGAGATCGCGAATGCTAGGAGAACATTGGGTAGAGCCAGATGCACTCGGAGATCCGGTATCACACCTTGGCAACACTAACGCGGTCTCCAGCTTAAAGTTGCATAGTCCGATGGTTTTGAATTCCTGTATTATTTCTGAGATAAATATGTTAGATCGATGACTAGTATCTAATTTACATTAGTTCAAAGTTACTTTTATTTTAAATGGTAAACCATTGAGATATTTTGAGTGCAAACATGGAAAATTAGTTTTGGCAAGCTTGCCAAAACTCTGACACCATAGACTTTGCAGTAACACGTTTTGTTAAATTGACTCAGTATTGCCTTTTATGCAGAAACAAATGCTTAATAAGTGCATCAGTATCTAAGTTAGATATGTAAAATCAAATATAGATAATTGCTTTGGTTTTGAAAATTTGATATTTCATCAGACTATGCAGCTTTAATGAATTACTCATGTTACCGAAACATGCATAATTAATAACAAAGACCCTATAAAACTAAGAAGGCTCACTCCCTATCTCTCGCATGGTAATGTAAATTTTGCAGTGCCACCTTGTGGTGGGTTTGATCAGCCCGGCTGCTGGTTGGTGTTTCACATGTAAACACATACAATTATAGTATACATTTTTTTTTTTTTTTATTTTTTTTTTTTTTATTGAGGCTGTATTTATACTGTCCATAGCATATAAGCCTGGGTATTCAGGCTTGTTTTCAATGCTGGCCAGCTGTAGTGTTGGTGTTGTCTTATCACACAGTAGCTGCTGATAAGGTATTTGATTGCCTGTATTTCAGTAGCAGATAGATAGTTGGTTGGTCTGGTTAGTACTATAGTAGTCTATGTTAATTTTTTTGGATTTTCTTGGCATATATGTGCTTTATTTTTTCTACTCTTATTTCTAGACTAGCCTACTCCTATTTACATATCATAGGCTTGTACGCAGCTGTGAGGTGTGTTATCTGGGTGCTTTTGGTATGGTTACCTTCCATTGGGCGTCTCGCTGGTGGGCCGTGACATGTATCACCTGCCCCTTTGCGGTGCAGCTTAGTTGGGGGTTCCTAGCCTTATTTTGCACAGATATTTTTTGTATGTTTTTAGGTCAGGAATTTGTCGTTCCTTTACTGTTTGGGCATTCCACACCTGCACATTTCTAGCGTGCTTCTCTCGTGAGCTTTTATTTGGCTTCTGGTCTGCTTTAGTAGTGGCGCATTATTTGCTCTAGTTGCCCTTTGTGGTTTTGTTAGGAGTTTATTGTCTTGACTATAGCTGTATGCTAATGTTTTCAGATGAATTATTCTCCTATTTTCTAGCAATTTTACTTTGGTTCTTTTGTGTATGTCATAGGTGGGGTGCAGCTTGTCTACTCTGAGGCAGATTTTCAGGGCTCTGTTCTGTAGTGTTTTTTAGAAGTTC